>LQNS02000137.1:11224455-11239891 GCA_001587735.2 Parhyale hawaiensis | reverse complement strand
AGCACAGAGTCGTTCCGACGCCCGGAATAAAAGCGTCGGTGGGCCGAATTGGTGCTTAGGGAATCGAGCAACAGCTGTCACCCGTCCTGAGCAGGCCTTTGGCTGCACTAACGCTCTCTTTGTAGTGAGTGTTGAGAATGGGTGCCCTGGCGTGCTCTCTGGATTGCTGATGTTGTGTATGAACCTCTCCCATACAGTCTGCCAGGCTCGTTCATACATTTGGCTGCAGTCGCGCTGTCTTCCGACACTCAGGAAAATTAAACATGGGATAGGTGTGTCCTACGACCACGTATGCGTTAAGTTATAATAGGTTAAGTTAGGCTAAGTTACGTTACACATCCCCGAACTTCATGGTTTATTGAAGTTCAGTCAAGCAACTATCATGCCGATTAGGTTAAGTTATGCATCATTATTTAGATATATTTATTAGGTAAAAGCATATCAGGTAAGGTTAGGTACAGCAAGGGACTGGTTCTCTACGAAAAATAAACCTAATTTCATCATTATAAAATTAGATAGGGGGCTGCAACCTGGTTATGTTAGAACAGGTTAGGTTACTTAAGAATAGGTTAGGATAGGTTCGGTTCAGCTTGGATAGGCACCTAGCCTAATTTGTAGGCGCGTATTTCATACCTAAATATCAGGTGGGCCACATGCTATACCTATATAACAGCACTGAAACTTCTCCAGTTAATATAACTCAATCATGCACCAGACACATTTGATAGTAAAGATCAAGGGAGATAATATTTCTAACTTAATATATAGCACACAGAAAACTCCTTACTTAATGTATCAAATACCTCAACGAAAGGCATATTGATTTTCTAGGCTATGAGATATAGTGTGTGAGTTATATTTATATACTTCGAAACAACTCAGACTGATCAGGAAAACTCGGTCTACAATGACTATCGCTGCAGCTCTGACATAAAGGAAGTATACATCCAATTATGTGATACAGATATGTAAAACAGACATTAATTATCAACAGATACCTATTTTCATGAGTACATAACAAACTAGAACGCCTCGGTGGCGTAAGATCATCACCCGCGCTGGGAGCAAATTTCATTGCCGTCATTTTTCATGGCCAGCTAATCCTAGTTTTCTGGCATGTATACATTGACGACAGCCCACCAAACTCCCTGCAAAAAATCATGAACATAGCTCATCTCCTTCTACCTGTTTTTTGTGTGAAGAACAAATTTCATCGCCGTCGTTTTTGATGGCCAGCTATTCCCAGTTTTTTTGCATTGGTCACATCGAGGGCAACCCACCAATTTCCATACAAAAAAATATGCAGATTACTCAACTCCTTCGACCACTTATTGGGTGGACAGAGAAATATATATACAAATATATATAATTAAATCGTCAACGAAAACATTATCACCTCTCTCACTTTGTTCGCGGGTGATAATAATGAGAAGTTATATCTTCATCCTAGCTTTTTTCAGGTTCTGAGGGTATGTGCTATACACACTGACGTTCAGATAACCATTGTTAGTCTTTTTCTTATTCCATAGAAGTAGTTACACTATATTGCTCGTCTCTGTGTGAATTTTCTCCACAATTGCTGCTGCTACCTAATTGTACATACTAACTGGTTCATTAAAGGGTGACAGCATGTTAAATTCTATTGTTGTATTTAATGCACAATATATGAAAGAGACAATACATCATTCTTGTACTAATTATTTTCTATCGCCTGTCACACACTAAATTTCTATTTTTTGAAAACATTTTTACTATTATCTAAAGTCAGTCACATTACCGCCAAAGCATGAAAACTCTTTCAGTTTTCAACTTACAGTTCATCATTTCATCTACAATATAATAAACACCGATGTACATTGACCTGTTTATTTGTTTGTTGATTTGTTAGTTAGGAGATTATATTTTTGTTGAGTTTATCTGTTTATTTTTCTGTCACCAAAATAACTCAAAAAGTTATGGACGGATCTTTACAAAATTTGCGGGGAGTGTTAGGCGTGTTAAGTTGATTAACTTTTATTGAAGATCCGTTCAACCGTTATTTGTTTGTCTACCTCTTTTTTCTGAGTACCATAACCGAAAAAGTTATTGATGGATTTCATTAAATTTACATGAGTTGTTGGGCATATCACAAAGAGTACAAAACCAATTTTCGAAATGATCAGTTTGTTCGTTCATTTCATTTATTAGTCTCTGTGTTTGATATTATGTTTGTTAGCAAAATAACTAAAAAAGTGACGAACGAATCACTGTGAAATAAGCAGGAATTGTTAAGAATGGTATTATACATAAATGACCAAATTTTGGTGATGATCGGTTAAACTGTTGGTAGGTTTGCTTTAAGAGTGTGAAAATGTTTGTTAGTAACAAAACTCGAAAAGTTACGAACGGGTCGTCAAAAAACAAATACAGGAACAGTTTATTACTGCCAACAAAAACAAATAATTAGGTGTTGTGCTGATACAAAAGAGGTCATAGTTTTGGAACCTTTTTGAAGTTTTCGTTACCGTTGTCTTGCTTGGCTGAGGTATGCCCTCTCAGAATGCTCTAGTTTATTTATTTGTTTATTTATCCATTTTCTGTCACGCTTTAAATAAACAGGCGATAAATTAAAAAACTGTGATCATCCTATCACGCGTCATTGAAAACTGATAGGAAGAAAATAGACCACGTTGCAGATGATGGCAAACGGATATCTGAATCCAGTTCTTGCTCTGCCAGCGTTGAAATCCAATCAATGAAGATGCATGTAGCTTCTCTTAGTCTTCTCATGCAACGTGAATTGTACTATCTTCTCAGTTTTTTTTTTCGTCGAGGCTGAGTTTTTTTTTACGCTGAAGCACTAAAAGTTTACATAATCAGTGGAGTAAATGGTACGATATTCGTCAGCGGTTAGCAGGCTGGTAAACAGCACGACGATTTCTTGTGCAACAAATTATTATTATTTTTTTTTAATTTAGGGGTTTCTGTCAACAGAACGACTTTTCGCTTGAGCAAAGCAAAAAAGGAAAAAAAACTCCCGACTTACATGATGTCAAGTATCTTTGATACAGAGCTCGATTTTTATTAGGAACGATGTCGACCGGGCACCAAAGAAGAATTGATTTTCAGCCTATCATCGAAAGAAAGGTTGGCGTTGTTCAATAGAATTTTCGTATGGTTATCTCTTCTGTTCCTACAAATTGGCAGGTGCAGGGCATCCTAGGTAAGGAAATTAATGACAAAATTATGTTAGTGGAACAGTATCGTGACGAATTCTTTGCCTTCTTTTTTGACGGTCGGGAAGACTTGTCTATAGTAATATAAACAATGGGGCTAGGAGCGATAATGTGCTCATGAATTATTGTCTTTTGATCTCGCAGGTGCGCTACCAAAGTAGACACTTCACTAGTGATGGGGGCGAATATTCGCGTCCGCGGAAAACATCCGCACCTTTTTTGACATCTGCATCTGCGGACGCTAAGATGGTAACATCCACAATCGCATCCGCGGATGCCAGAACTGTAAAATCCGCAGCAAAGGAGGCGTGGATGCGCAGGTTTATCGCTGCACAATAAGCTCATCCACAGTGCTGAAAGCTGCAAATTCTCATTTGGATTGAAATGTGTGCAAACGCCGTCCCTGTCTACAAAGCACCACCTAAGTTTTTTTTTTTCAATTGTTGTATGAACTGCCGTCGTGAGAAGGGGTGTGTGTGAATTTGTGGTTGTACAAATATTCGCATCCGCGGAGCATCCGCAACTTTCTTTAACATCTGCATCGGCGTATGTCAAAATGGCAACATCCGCAGTTGCATCCGCTGCAAAAAAAAAACAACATCCAACCCATCACTGCACTTCACCTCTCGTACCGTATTGCGTTTTCTTGAACTTGCGATTCACTGTACATTCCAAGAGCTAGCACATTTCAGCGCAAAATATATATAATAGAATAAGCTTCTGTTTCCTTTTGCTCGTTTTAATGATGCAAACACCTGAACATTATTATTTACGTGACAGTTTNTACGTGACAGTTTTTCCGGCACGCTCATGCATGCCGGACAAACTTTGGGAGTTTCGAGACGCATTTCTTGTTCCAACTTGTTTTTTAACTGCTGCACCGTTTATGGAGGCTTCTGTCCCAGACAAAACGTGAAGAATGTCACCTGAATTATGTCTACGCGTCGTAGCTGGAGAACCTGACTATTTCTTCAAAATTGCACACATTCATTCCTTGAGCTAATGACTAATGTTTGTCAAAAGTCACGCGTCACTGGATGAGCGCAATACCTTTATATAAGGACAGTTTAAAATTGCATTGACACCACATAAATCATGATGCATTTAGTGCTTATATTGGCAACACTGAGTACTAAGAATGATAATACATTCAGGGTTCACAATGTTTTAAGGGCAATCTAAAGCTATAGCTATATATGTATTACTTTTAGGTATTTGCAACGTGTCTATGTCCCATTTCCGCAGCAAAGTCAGAATATAATGTGCTCAAAAGACTTTGGGTCGAATAAGCCAGCAAAACAATATTTATGTTGGTTGCCAAAATGCAAAATCCGTAATTACATTAATTTCTCAATACTTTGCTAGAAAATATAAGATTCAACAGTTTTTCCGAATAAAAACCCAGAAACCCAGACAGACCTTGAAAAACCAAGATCTAGGTTTATAAACCTAGCGTTGGCATCGCTGAACTTCGTTTTCCACATCAGTGGTTATACAATGGGCTGCATGAACGCTTTCTCTATTTCATGAGGACAGTATAGGGACAACATGCAGTGGATGGTCTTAGATATGATTATTGTTCTAAAAAGAGATCCCCTTTCTGCACTGCAAAGAGAACTACGGCAGACTCTGTTTGCTCGATCGGTCTACCTAATGCATAGAGCAAGCAGTTCTAGCGTAGAATAATACATATATGAATTAGTTCAAACTGTGTCTTCATTTAGATGCGTTGTTGAGGGAAAGCGTGCAACATCACTTCTGTCATAGAAAACCTAAATAGTCAGGCTTTTCCGGACAATAGGCAGGGCAGCACAAAGGTTAATGAACGAAGGCGTGATAAAATCCATGGCTTGTTTCAAAATATTATTGATCTAAAAGTGGTCACTCTGTACTTACTTATGCGCCACCCGAACATGATCACATCAACAGCACATTCACGAAAACCACCCAACGAAAAGTTGTCTAAAGAACAAGATTTAGTTGACTGTCAATGCTTGTAACTTAGCAGGAACGGCAGGAAAATTAAGTTGAGGCTGAGAAGAACGCTCTTGATGAGTGATCGGGAGCTGTTCCCGGACTGCAGGGCTAGGTCCCACCCACCTGACAACAAGATAGTCTTATTCAGAAATTAAACCCTAGAATTCCAAATAATACCTACACACATATGTACAGCGTCCTACAACCTATGGCTTTATTGCCTCCGTTATTACTAATTGCACGAACCCCAAGCATAATGAAAAGTAAGTAAGAAGGGAAAAGAAAGAAATGAGAGAAAAAATAGCAGTTCAAGCTCCGTCAGCTACTGCAAAGTTGTTCCAAGCGAAGAAGAGGCAAAGACTCCCAGCGCCGGAAGAATACGACCCGATGCTCGAGGGTAGCCCGCACTAAGCTAATGCGAGTGCACTACTTTAATCATCGTTGCTGTTACGGATTTTTCCATTATCCTACTGCTTTTCTATCAGTATTACAGTTACAACTTAGCAAGAGTTCCAGCTCCCTCGCTGCTGGAACAGCGACGAAGAAGGGACGGAAGAAACAAGGAACCTACATGACATTGACAGGAGCCCAAAGCCAACGCGCAAGGGCACGCCAACGCACATCACCAACGCGCACGGGCGCGCCAACGCACAGCACCAACGCGCACGGGCGCAACAAGCCAAGAAAGAGAAGATAAAGCAAACAGGGCAGGTTGATCGGAAGAATGAAGTGAAAGGAAGAAGAGTAGACACAAAAGGAAGATCAGGTCAGTAAACACGAAAGAGAGACGTCGCAAAGACCTAACAGAGTTAACAGCGACCAACAGTGTTTATTCCGAGTGTGACTCCCCAGGCTATATTAGCGACGAAACTATATGCAGAGGTATTTACGAAGCAAGTGAAATCCTACAGCCTGTAATAAAGGATACAATGAATGAATGTATTATACGAACCTAGCGCTTGCAAAGATAATGGCTTATACGGTAGGATGCAAGAACGACGGCGCCATTTACGAGGCAACACGTAGAGAGAGTCGCTGTGAATGGGCTCAAGAAATCAAAAAGAAAGCATAAGCTAACAGCTGTAAGTAGGAGAAGGGAAGAGCGAAAAGAACGTCGGGTCGAAAAGGTAGAGATGCAAGAGAGCCTAACTGAACAAAGGGGAATCCGCCGACTCCCCTAAGAGCAGGAGTCCGTACGTCTGCGCCAGATTAAACGTACCTAACCTAAGGTCTCAGTCAACGGCACTCAAATGGAGCACATTTCCGTGTTGCGGAAAAGACTTAATAGAAATTCAAACACACCAATATTGACAACACAGTCACATAAAGAAATGACAAAAGGCGCTGGAACTCATTACAAGTCACGGCGACTAGCTATTTATGCACTTCTAGCACTCACCAACTAGAAATTAAATAACTTAGGAAACGCTGCCTTAGATTTCAAAATATAAGGCAGCTAAAGATCAATAGGGCAGCCCGCCGCACACCCACTCACGCCGCACCAACAAGCGGATGCGCCACGGTTACACGCCTCAACCACCAGTACTCATTCGCTGGGCTCGTCAGTGCCTCAATCAAAATAAAGTAATTACTGAATAGACAAGGAATTGGAAACGGAAAGGAATGTCAGAATATAGGGGTTCCAGCTCCCCACCCGTATGTAGCCGAGCGCCAACCTCGCTGAAACCCTCAATAGGTTCCACAGGCCGAGCGGCTGTGGCTCAGAAGTAAGAAGGGGAAAAATAAAGGAAGGAACAATAGTGTATGACAGTTCCATCCCAAGCTCAAAGGCACATTGCACACGTAAAAACAGGTGTATCTTACCCGCCACAGAGAGCGAGAAAAGTAACATAGCGTCGATGCCTAAAATCTGATTCTGCGTGAGCAACCGTCACAAACTAATGATCCAAAAATCTATGGCTGGAATAGACGAAAACGTACACATTATTGAACACTACCTAATTGGATACTTCACTGTTGTGCTACAGACTAACGCTCATGATACCATGGAAAGCTAGTGATTAACTCCTTTTTGTGCTTCAACTCATCAGTGATTCAACCAACATTATCCCAGTCCAACAGTTGATATTATTGCTAATTGCTGTTCTAAGAGAGGAAAAAGTAATTTCATACGTGCATGCACAAAGAACTGCCGTATAAGGGCTACAACAGAATCATAAACACTTTTGATATCCCGGTTCGTAATTAAGTTATTAAGTTGTGACATGAGCTTCTCTATTCTCTCCAGCACAACCGTTGGAGAATAGGCCAATCGTTCACTTCAATTACACAAAAATAAACAATAAAATAATTCCAGGATAAAAATCACGGCAACATAGCACCGGAGCACGACACAACAGAGGGATATGGCATCCTGCGACAGCAGCCACAACAAAAGTATTACCAACCAGTGCCAAAGTCCGACATGGGCAGCGGGAAACCGTTCAAACTAAAACCACACTGGCTGCCAGGAGGGCATTAGACTACGCAGCAACAACGTAGCTTAGATTAGTTGAAAATGGATTCAGTTCAGCAACAATAGGCATGACCTTGATAATTGTAGCCACACATATTACACTTGAATCTCAGGAAAACCACACATCAATACCAGCACGCAGCGAAGAAGCTTTATGACAATTCCAAAGTTCGTTAACTGAACCAATGAGGTTCACCGTTTGCGTTACGTCCGTTTGCGGAGTTAGCCTATCGTTGTTTAAAAAATTCTGTTTGTTTCACTGGACGGCAAACTTTTTTAGGATACATTTCAAAATGTACTCCTCAGATAAGTCAAAGAACCCTCTTCAGATGCCTTCCAAAATTCTACTCATGTGACTGGTATGAGAACTATACATTGGGATATGTTTTATTTTTTTATATTTCTGATTAAAGAACTCAGAATGCTTAGAATCCAAAATTCTTATGTACAACCGCCTGACCTGGCACGTTAATGAACCCCCAAGATACGATGATATTCTAGATCTGATCATCTCCACACAGACCACACCTGACTGTGAAAATGTCGACCCCGCCATCTTAGACCGGTTTGGAGATCATAACATGATTGGATTCTTTCTCAAAGTTAGTAACGACCTATCTACTCAAGCTCACCCTCTCAAGCTGCCCGACTATCGGTGGTCAATTTTTCTAGGAATACTAAATGAAATAGAAATAACTGATTTCGAAACCTTTATGAGAGACTGCAGTGTTAAATAATACTCTAATATATTGAAGACGAGCATCCTGAGAGCTGCCGAAAAACACATCCCAAACTCGAGCACTGTGACAGCGCATACTTCCTCCAAGCAAGGTAATGTTTACAAAAATATTCAATTGATCCTGAAACCAGGACTTCCTTTTCATCATCACCAAAATTTGATCATTTGTGCCTCTTGAGAGTAACGACAGATGCTGTAATTTTCTTGAAATCCGTCCGTAACTTTTTCAGATGTGTTCTCACTAACAATTTGACAAACATCAGTCAAAAACACATACGAGTAAACAATTTCTAACAGTTCATATAAATTTCATGGATATCCGTCCATTACTTTTTCAGTTATATTCTGGTAAACATTAACCAAACATACAAAAGGACAGTCCGTTTACCGCCAAAATTTGTTCATCTGTGCCTTTTAACATTTTTCACTCTACCTGAAATTTTATGAAGATCTGTGCATAAGTTTTTGAGTTATGTTACTGAGAAACATTCTAACAAACATTAGTCGTACACACAAACAGATGAGCAAACAATGAAACAAACAAAAATATGTATTTCTCATAGTAGGAAATTATTCATACAATAATATTATTAGAATACTTTTTCACTAAAGTAGCAATGAGCCTCATATATTAGGAAGTAAATTTATAGCACTATCGTACTTCTCGACTTACATTTTGTACAACGCTCTATGACAGCAATAGGTTCGCACATACATAGACCTATTGTGAATCAGCTAACAAATGCATGTTACTTGTAAGAATGAATACCTCAGGGTGCTGCGCCCCTACTTTGTAGGGCACTGCATCCATATGAGAATAAACATGGCATATCTATCATCATGTTAATTTCTAGGCTAAAAAACGTCACATCAGGAAAACATAGAAGAAGAGAATATAGATAAAAGACGTACGATGCATACGACGGTGGCAGTTACCTTTCTTAAAATTTATGTCGACGTGTCTCATATATACTTGTTAACCGACAAAATAGAGCAAAATATCAAGTGAAATCTAATACTGTAATTTAATTTGCGTAAGCAAGTCAGCTATTTCCACTACAGACACATTTAAAGAGTCTTCTCCCGCTCCACAGAAGCTGTTCAGTTACAACGCTGCTGAAAGAAAGCTCAAATATTTATTTTTCTTCTAGAAGAAGTATTAAGCACTTAAATGTATTACATCTTATGCGCTTTATACTATTACATTTAATATAAAATAAGAATTGTGGTACGATACTACATAATCTATAGTGCACAGCGAACGGCGCGAAACAGTCTTTCAATAAATGTTGAAACTTGCCTTCTTGACGTAAAGACAAAGTTGCTCTAAGCTCTCGGGATTTACAGATTTGACGCAATCCTAGACTAGAAGAAAAGGCCTTATTGCTGCGATAGAATCTATTACTACTATTACAAAGTTTTAGTAGTAATAGGACAAATATACATTATTTGTGTTCAAGCATACAATGACGCTATTATACAATACAACCTATAGTTACCTCCACCGAGGAGGTTGTGTTTTCGTCGGTTTTGTCTGTCTGTCCGTCGGTCTTTCTTTCTGTCTGTCATCAAGATAACGCAAAAAGTTATGGACGGATTTTGACGAAATTTACAAGGAATGTTAGGTATGTTAGGAGGAACAAATTATCAACTTCTGGTGAAGATCCGTCCATCCGTTTGTTTGCATTGTTTGTCTGCCTTTTTCTTTTTGTTGTTGTTGTTCCGGATTTTAGGAGGCATCCTAGATCATGCTCATTTCGCCTCCAGTCCTAAGGATCAAATTTTTCCGATGATCTGTTTGTTCGTTCGTTTGTTTGTCGCTGTGTTTGATATTATGTTTGTTAGCGCGATAACTCAAAAAGTTTTGAGTGAATACCTCAAAACTTAAACTTAAAATAACTTGAAAACTATGAACAAATTCCTGTGAAATTTTCAGAAATTGATAGTAATGTTAGAAGACATATTTGATCAAATTTTGGTGAGGATCAGTAGGTCTGTTTGTGTGTTTGACTATTGTTTGTTAACTCAAAAATTTTGGATGAATCTTTATGAATTTTCAGGAATTGTTAGTCGTGTTAAAACACATAATTCATCAGCTTGTCCGTTTGTGTGCTTGACTTATTTGATTTGTCTTTGTTAAAATATTTGTCAGCTGCATAACTCAAAAAGTTATGAACGGACCTCCAAGAAAATTACAGGCACTATTAATATCATTAAAAGGCACAAGTGATCAGATTTTGGTGTTGATAGAGAGAAAATTATAGTTTCAGAGCCGATTTGAATTTTTTGCCCTGCTAGGCGGAGGTATGCACTAACAGAGTGCTCTCATTTATGCAATGTTACGGCGCTATTTCTTAACACATCCTATTTTAATTCTATACATATCTCTCCTATATAGGCCTACTATAAATTAGATGTGTCATCACGTTAATGCAGAGGCTAAGAAAGTGATATCAAGTACCATATTACACACCTTAATGGTCTATACACTGTTGCACGAGGCGGTACAGCGAAACTCCAAAAACAGGAGACAGGTAAGACAAATGGATTAGTTTGCCCAGGAAGCAACGAATGTTACGGAAGGACTCAATAGGACTCAAATAAAACTTAACTGTGACCGCATGTAGGTGAGTGGCGTCACATCGACGAGTCGAAGTATTTGAGTGTAGGACCTCAGGCTTTGGTAGGTTGGGTTTTTAATCCTTACCGACAAATATAATCAGTGCTATATTCTGTACGCGAGAGAAACCACAGCTACAGTCCTTGCTCGGACTTTCCGTACTCGACGACAACATTTTAGGGAGTTTTGTGAGCAGGTGCCGCTCAAGTTGCTGGCCAGTCAGGAGAGGATTGAATAAATTAAGACAAAAAATACTGTCATTTGTTTAAATAAGTTCAGTGAAAATCCCTGTGAACTGAATGTGAAGTGTAAATAAGGCTTCAGTTCAAAAAAGAAGTTAAATCAGGACGCCAAATTTCGCGGCTAGAGCTGTGAAAGTTTCCACCTGCCATCACAACAATTTCCAATTGATACGGCCATTGTTTAATTAGTATATGCTCCCTTCATTTATTTGTGTGCTTGAGGGATGAAATTTGCAACTGACGATCATTTTTCTGGTAAAATTAATTAAAAATGTGCACGCTGCTCAGCCGTACTGTTTGTCGATGTTGTCACCAGTGATGACGTCACTTTTTGATGCAAGTTTCTCGTGAGTCCTCCCGTTGCGCTCTTTGCTCCCTGATTTTTTTTGCCTTACTTGTGTCCTGTCTTTGGAGTTCCGCTGTACCGCCATGGGCAACACTGTATAGCACAGGTCATCACTAAAATTTAACCGTTTATGTCTCTTAACATTTCTAATAATTGCTGTAAATTTCATAAGGAAGTATTTATAACTTTTTGGGTAATATTTATTATAAACATAAAATCAAACACGGATACAAACAAATCATCGCAATAAAATTTAGTCATTGCTCTTTTTAAAATACCTAACAATTCTTGTTAATTTCATGAAAATCCGTCAATAACTTTTTGAATTATTGTACATACCAAGAGAAAGGTGGTAGACATACAAATAAATAAACAATTGAGTAGATTTTCACCAAAAGGTAATCATCTGTTGCTCTCAACATTTCTAACAATCCTTGTAAATTTCGCGAAGATACGTCCATGACAGACAAATAAACAGGCAAAGCGGCAAAAAACACTCGACCATAACATAACCTCCTTGCGGAGGTAACAGCTATACGAGGTCATTTCAGCAATGATCACCTCTGAATGAATCACACCGTCAAACAATTCACAGCCAGGCGACAAGTGTGTAGTTACAAAGCCTGAAAACGTGATGCAGCTGCGGAGAACACGAACAGTCACATAACGGCCCGTCGGGAAGTGGAGCGACAAGTCAGGACTACTAAACAGGAAAAAGGAAGCTTCCGTAGCATCTACGGCAAAATACAACCCCAAGGCATTCTCAATAAAGAAACCATAGGTCCCTCAATATCCCCGTCGGTGAAATCACAAGAAGCTAAGAGACAAAGTTACTATCTTGAACGAATATTTCACTTCGGAGTTTACCGTTGAAAGTACTACAAATATTCCAGAACCAGCACCGATGCTAGTAGCTACCTGACATGAAGTCCTTCAGGATAATCTTTTTCCCCGTATTCTATGGAAAATGGCTCCAGTCCTCACAGCGCCACTGCTCGAAATATTCGATCGGCCTTTAAGCATGAGACAAGTTCCACAGAATTGGAAACTAGCTAACGTGATCCCGATACATAAGAAGAGGCATAAAAAAGCGCCAGTAACTATCGATTAACCAGTCTCACCTCGCCAGCAAAACAATCGAACGACTCCTGAAGAAGCGCATCACTGAACACCTGAGAAAGCACCAGCTCATTGCCGACACCCAGTCGCCTTCCGAGTTAAAAGAAACTGCTTAACGAACTTACTGGACTTCTATCGAAAGTTGCGGAAATGAGAGATGATGAAAATCGTGTAGACCTCTTTAACCCGAACTTCCAGAAAACGCTATTGAAAAAATTCCTGATCAACAAATAATGAGAAACTTAGAAGCCTATGGCATTCAGAGAGACTATTCGCGCTAAATCCTGGCATGGCTAACTGAACGGTAGCAATGCGTAAAGCTTGGAGCTTCACTCGTCACTGCGCAGCGACAAACGAGTGGACGACGGTCTCATCTGGGTTGCGTGCTTGGCCCCTTCTGTGCATAATTTACATCGGTGATCTAGATCTTGATCGCTGGATAATCAGAAATTTTTAGATAACACTAAATATGTCATCCTGCCAGGAAAAGAGCTGAGCTCCAACAAGACCTTGACTACCTCATGGAATGGGCTACAACGTGGCAAATCAGCTCCAATGTCGGCAACTAGTCAATAATGCAGGTAAAGCTGGAGAACCCCTCAACCCGATTGAAAATGAACAGCATAGAATTAGCAGCTGTCACCCAACAGTGTGACATGGGAGTAATTACTAAAAACAAACTATAACACAGTCAGCAAGTTGGCAGGAATGTGAAAACGGCAAGCAGAGCACTGGGATTCATTTCCACGAATTTCGAGTGCAAATCCAAGGACATAATCATTGCTTTGTACAAAGTATTAGTGTACCCGCATTTAGCATTCACTGTTCAATTTTGGTCGCTGCATCCGTGTAACGATATCGATAAAATTAATAGAATCCAACGCAGAGCAACAAAATTGAGACCTAAGTTGCGAAACAAGCCAAACGAGTTTCACCTACAGGAAGTGGGACGCATCTCTAAAATTTTAAACTCAAAACTCGCAGGACTATTCTAAGCCAGCAGTTCCTCCCGTATGTCATAATGAATCTCTGGAACAGGCTCCCTCCAAAGTGGTCGGTGTAGAGACAGTCAACGCGTTTAAAAATCGCCTTGATAATCACGGGCATGACACTCTCCAGAGCTACCAACACCGCCTCTCCTCCAGGAGTCACAAACTTTTAACGGCCAAAACTTCGTAGGTCACATTAATCAATTATCTTTCCCGCTCCAACTAACTTAACGTCTCCAAGCTCCACAGATCTGCAGCAATAAATATTGCTTGCAAAATCGTCTCTTTCGCCGAATGTTTCTCATCTTTTCTTCCTCAGACAACTAAAAGAAATTTTGCCAACATAATGGCAAGAGCTCGTAGAGGGCCGGGCCGCAGAACCCGGCTACTCTCTGGGAATGTGTCCGTTGATCAGTCTCCTGCCAACTATGTAATTTATTTTAATCTAAATTTTGATAATTTGTAGCAAAGTCTGCTGGTGTGAATGAAAGGTAACATACTTAGGCTGTCCTTACACATGTAATACATAAATTACCTTAGGTAATACCTATTACACTTTAGACAGGTGGGCTATCTTCAGATTTGTTACAACGTTTACTCGTTTCAATAACATATAAACTACTTTAGGCTACTGCCTGTGATGGAAGCAATGCTGAGTTAGCTGCAGACTCTGCGCAGATCTCTAAAATAAGAGCAATAGAAAAGCGTGAGAACGGAGCAGACGGTCTATAGACATCGCTGTCTTCACGCTTAACAACAAATCGATTGCACGACCCACCTCGAGTCTCAGGATATGGTCTATTCTCAGCAACGTAATCTGCATTATAATAAGAGCAATCGGTGCTACTATGGGATACAATCCACGAGTTGGTTAGGTTACGTTAGCCTTGGTTAGGATTGAAAAGATTAGTTTAGGTTGGGTTACATTGCGACAAATCAGGCAGGTCGAACATAGCGAAGTACAATTGGACTGTAGGTGGGTTGGGTTGAGCAGGTTGCAGCTAAATTGACCGCGTTTATTCTCTGATGGTCGTTTTGTTTGTCAGTTCATCCGTGTGGACGTAGCAGCAATAATACTAACAATCTATCGAAATCACGAACCGACGTTTCACCAAATCATGATGGATCAAATTCAGTTCGGAAGAATGTGAAACAAACTTATGCAGGGGCGGAACTGAAAGGAGATAGGGCGGAATGTTAATATCGAAGGTAAAACAATCTGAAACAGACGTACTGGCTGCAGTCTCTATGATGCCGGCATCCAACATGGATAAAATCCGGTTTGAAACAATAAGGAATAAACTCTTTGCAGTCACAGCATTAACAGGGCAAGCAAGGGCGCTGACAAGCCATAGCCACCGAGGACTCGTGTGTGGTTGTAAAGCCGAGGCTACAGTATGCAATCAATCATACGATCAACTTATGAGCGGGTATTCAGCTCGTACGCCGCCCGATACACAGTGAGAGTCTGTAACAACGCTACCCGAAAGCGCTACCCAACAATTAAAACAAAAATTTCTACATAATTTTATTATTATTGATATGGGTGCTTCCCTTACAAAGTTTTCATCTCCTCCTCCCCCCCCCCCCACCACCAAAATATATATCTATATATTTACAGTTATAGTTTTCAAAGCGGCCTAAGATGCAGGAGAGTCCAGGATGACGGGTGCTGCGTGTGTGATAAAAAAAAAGTTCGAGAACTACGCTAAG
>LQNS02000137.1:11199466-11211201 GCA_001587735.2 Parhyale hawaiensis | reverse complement strand
ATTTTTCGCCTATCTAATAATACTGAAGAAAAAGATTTCAAGGTAGCCCACTCTTTCTTTTTACATTTTGAAATCTGAATTTTCTCCTATGTTAAGCCCATAGAGCGTGACAGGAAAGATATAAATATATAAATAAATAAATAAATAAATAAATAAAAACACGACGTGAATTATTATATAGTAGATAATTTTTTAAATAATGTATCAGCAAGAAAACTCGTTCATCGAATCAACAATTTCTTAACTTATCCTGAATTTCTATTCCACTGACTTGATCGATCTTCGCGTTCAATTTCAGAAAAGTTTCAAAATACTGTAGTACGCATTAACTTGCAAATGTTTTATGTACAGACATCTACGGAACTTTGTGTGTCAAGAATTGGTCTTTGAATGAAATCCTTCGCATTTTATGTACATAATACTAAAATATTAAATGATACAATAGCAAGTGTGTCATTGACTTAAACAATATTTCCTCTGTACAAACATTCACTAACATAATAGTGCGTATAGTCAACCCATTCGAGACCAACGTCCCTTCATTGTAATGCAATCTTNCTAAAATATTAAATGATACAATAGCAAGTGTGTCATTGACTTAAACAATATTTCCTCTGTACAAACATTCACTAACATAATAGTGCGTATAGTCAACCCATTCGAGACCAACGTCCCTTCATTGTAATGCAATCTTTCTATTCGAATGGAGATTATCAGTTTTTTTTATTTGCTTCAGAAGCAAGTTTACTACTTGTGTTTCGTATGCAATTAAAATAAACATAATTTTTAGAAGTTTCGACGATGTGTTTAGAAGAAGACATAAAAATTATTATTTTTCAGGGAAATCTGATGAGATGGTTACGCACTTGGATAGATTAAGGAAGATTAGCGATCAAATGCCTTTCTCTAATACAATTTTTGGCTACCCAGAATCTGACTTGTTTTCAGCTTTTGCAGCAGCCCAGAATTCTGTTAAGGTGTTGATTAAGTCGTAAACTTTAACTTTATCTGCTTCTGAGGAAGTTGCTTGATCACACACAGTTTACAAAGGTAATTAATTGAGTGCTCTGTTTCTTTTCCAGACTTACGCCACAATGAATGAATTGAGTAATGACCCGGAAGCTCAGGGTCCAAGTGGCCCTCGTGTCTCAAACGTTCAGCAAGCAACGGCCCCTGACAAGAAACTCTTCAGAACCAAACTGAGCCTCGATATCAAGATGCCGCTCCTGAGACGGGACTCTAAAAGCAAACTTTTAAAGAAAATTGACGAGGAGAGCGAATCTGTGATTCTTGAGGATGGTCAAACCGTCCGTCTGAGGACATCTTCCACGTCCTCCTCACGCTCTTATCGAGGGGAACTGATGCCATCCCGACTGTGCTTAACTAGCGCCTCATCCTCCCCATCGAGTGGGTCTTCATTCAAATACCCGCTGCAGTACTCGGCGAGCGGTTCGTCTTCTCCATCAAGTGGGTCTCCGTTCAACTTGTCCTTGCCGGCTACCCCAGAAAGCCCTACTCCTGATATCGACAGCCTCTTTGCACAACGGTTACGGCAATCAATGGGAACGCCAGACTCTATGGCCCAAGTTAAGGCACTCGCAAGAAAGCTCAAGTTCGTTCCTGAAACTGACACAGAACGGAGCAAGTTAGAAATATTACAAAAATTAGATAGCGTGCAACAGTGTGAAGTAGCTTATCCTGTATGCGTCATTGAAGAACAGGAAGATGACGGCGAAATGGAGGGTGGTTTCCAGTCGACTTCCGCAAAAGATAAAAGAGACAATCTTCGCAGAAGTTTGGAATGGCTCAGGAAGGAATTGCTAGCCATGAAAGAACAGGATCAAGAAATTGCTAGGCAGCTCATTGCTATACGACTGGAAATTCAGCACTTACGCCTGCAGCGGACGGTACAAATCCATAAAACGGTACTGGAAAACGTGGCCTTCGACACCGAGGAGGAGAAGGAGCTCCTGTGCGGGGGCCTGGAACCGCCTGAACATTTACGGTTCGTCACAGAAGAGCCCAGGGCTTTCCTTAGAGACATGGGACTGACGAAGCTTAATATTACTAACAGGAGATTCTCCCTGAGATAAAGTAAACTTTCCGAGGTAAAGTGCAGAGCTTTCTAGGGGATGCAAGGAGGGCCTCAAAGGCTTTGAGTGAAATGGGACTGACAAAGCATACTATAGCCATCATTAGACGACTCCTTAGGAAAGTTGTGAACTTGTTTGTTGAATCAACGAAACTTTATTGTACAAGGTGCTTCCTGAGATGCTTTGGGTCCTGTACGCTTCACTGTACAATACAGGGTCCGGATATTCGAAGTAAGTCCTAAGTTAAAGGTAGATAAAACGTGCAGTCGCTTCAACAAGTACACTGGGTTGCATTTTAAAACTTTTTTAAAGAGGTTTAGTGTTTGTCAGCAGATCTTATATGCATTTTGCGTGCTGTCTTTGGAAATGTAACTCGTTTTGTTGAATCAGGTCCGATTTGTTTCCTTTTTGCTATTTCAGTTTTAAGGAAACAAATGATAACCAAATATTAATAATTATATTTTTCAGATACCGCATAGATAATTTAAAATGTGTAACCTACGCCTAAAATAGGACACAACTAGAGTTCATGTGAAGTTCAAGACGAAATACATCTCATCCATTACTCGAACATCCTTGAGAGAGCGAGAGAAAACGCTCTCATAGCTTTTCGCTCAAATCACCACAGTTTTCCGGAATATAGTCTAAATGCAAACCAAGGAAATGCATTTTAATGGCCATGCATGCACCTAGAGCT
This sequence comes from Parhyale hawaiensis, assembly GCA_001587735.2. Taxonomy (NCBI): domain Eukaryota; kingdom Metazoa; phylum Arthropoda; class Malacostraca; order Amphipoda; family Hyalidae; genus Parhyale; species Parhyale hawaiensis. Next base: position 11,208,411 of record LQNS02000137.1, on the reverse strand, counting down.
TGGTAATTTTTCAGGAGCTAATTAAGAACATGTTCATATTCTCAATTTTCGTGGTACGTTGCCTGGAAAGTTGAGTACAATAGATTGCTACAATAACTGGTAACTCATTGTCCCTACCTATGGTGTTGCCATTTTGGCCGTTACTCAACGTATCTCTCATTACTTTCTTAAAAAAAATATATATATATATAATACTTATGCACACTCTCTAGAATCCCTCTTAATAATTTATTTAGAAAAATGAGTTAGTATACATAAAGTTAATCAGAAAACAAACTATTTCCATTATTTTATGTTCGTAAAATTGAAATAGAATGAAAACCTGCCCTGATAGGGCAAAACTACTTACAAGTCTGAATTTAGAATGCAAAAGCCATATAGAAACATCTGACAAACCCTAAACCTCAAACATGATGCAGGCCAGTGTTATCGTTGTTAGCGCTCAGATTTCGCTTCTGTCTGTTGCCGATCTTGACTTATACATTGAAATTCAAAAAGCGTTTTGACCTACAAGCGATGTAAAATCAGGTATGTGAATGAGTGTGAAGAGCTAAGCACAGTAGCAATGATCAAATATTAGCTAGCACGTTATTGCAGTCGTGACCACCGCTGTGCACCTGAGGTTTCTTAAGCTTAATTATGCCGTGCTATAAATATCTAGTTCATGCATTATTTCCTTTATAGTTGGTTCAAACGTTACTGTTCTGTTATGTGAGCGCTTCTCCATTTTTGTTGTTGGATTTTTCATTTTGCCTATTACCCGTTAATGAAATTATTGTTACTACTCTTCTTTCTTTGTTTCTTTACTATTATTATACTCGTATGACAGTTATAACTACGACAACTTCCGTCACTTCTAGTTTTAGTGCGCTGAAGTTAGAATCATTTTCATTGGATATAAATGAAATTTATTCTGAATTATTATTTTTTTTAGCAAATTCCCCTAACGGAAATACAATTTGGGTGAGGTGTGTAAACTCACAAGTCCGAGGTATAGGTTGTTTTCCGCATTTCTTGACACTGTCATAACTTTATTCATGCAGATCGTGATGGCTTTATCCTAATAGCCTCCGTTGTTTAGTTTATGTTGCATAGCATTTACAGTTTTCTCATAGAGCGTACTGCATGGTCAATTACCGTAACAGTTAATTTTATGTTAGCGTATATCATGATATAGTTTCAGGGAAAGAGCATGTATATAATTATTTTATTCATTAGACTGCTTTTTCGTTCGACTTCAGTATTTGTTTTTTACCATAATAGCATTAAAACATTGTGTTGTAGAGCAGGACCGCTCTTCATTGCATGGTGAGATATTACTGTATTATAAAATTATCTGTCGCATTAAGAAATTCTAATATATAAGCATATAATAAACTAGGGCAGCACTTAAAGAGCGAATACATCCTCCAAGCAACGCAATAATAATCAATATTCAAATTGGTCCTGAAACAAGGGTTTCTTTTTTATCATCAGAATTTGGTCATTTGTGCCTCTTAACATTTCTACCAGTTCCTGTAATTTTCTCGAAGATCTTCCTTAACTTTTTCAATTGTGGTCTGACAAAAATTAATGTAAATATACAGTTAAACACAGAAACGAACCAACCAATCGTCAACAAAATTGGTCGTTTAATATATTAATATTGTAACTTCAATATTATAACTTTTCCTATGAATTTCAAGTTCAGTTTTTAACTTTTTGATTATGTACCTAACAAACATAAAAAATCATAAAGACAAGCAAATATTCGGTAGTTTTATCATAAAGACAAGCAAATGTTCGGTCGTTTGCTCTTTGAAATATTTCAACATATCCTGTAAATCTCAGGAAAATCCGTCCATAACTTTTTGCGTCATCTTGGTAACAGACAGACATGCAAACGAACAAAAGCTTGAAAAACTTGACCTAATTGGTGAATATAATTATATTTTCTTTTATAGCGTTACACATTATATGCGAGCACACACATCATACAGGTGATTACGATCTTTCAATGCGTTGTTATTATTATTTGTATTTATCAGGCAAAAAGAATGACTAGATAAATACTCAGCACACCTTAGAAATTACTGTGTGCTTGAATGAAATACGACGTTTGTACGCAATAATGCATTAGCAATCACGTTTCTTGACTGCAATATGAACTATTTTCTTCCTGAAACATATACTCAACGAGAAGCTGTGTATCTCACGGAGTCCACTGGCCCAAGCAAGCAGTTCATTTGCTTGGACTGTTAACGTTAAGAATTGGCGCACTTAACAGCAGCTGCTGCCCTCTCAACCATCGCCGCCTTGAAACAAATGGAGTCTGCAGCAGTGGTAGTGCAGTTGTAGGAGGTGTAGAGCTAGTCGTGCTCCAGTACTGTTTTGAAGTCGTAGATACTCTTAGCTAGGCCACATCAGCCTAACATCGGCGCCATTATAGTTTCTCGCTTTACCTAATGTTTTGCTCTCCTCACTTGGTCCCTTATGTTGTGCAGCATACTCTTCGTATGTATTGTAATATACGTGCTCTGTGTCTGTCCGTCTCTAGCTTCCAGTGGATCCTGTGGTTAGTGGACCTCATCCCAGCAGTGTAACAGATTAAATTAGCACGAACGTCGACAAATTTCTCTAAAACTTTACGTTTCGGGAAGTTAATTCCCATCATCAGAAATTTAAAAATTATAACCTACAAAGGATGACTAAAAGGAATATTTTATTTTGCATGAACTAAGTCTGGACATGTGTTAGCATGGGGGGACCTAAAAGGCAAATGACTAGAGTGCGCAATGAGGGTCTTTATATAAGCGTCGCACGTTATGGGAAGCGGAGAGAAATGGGCAAGTACAGTCGGAGGCAAAAGTGTCAGTCATGGATCGTGACAAGTGGTACGACTGAAGTCATATGTCGAGGCTAGGTTTTGTTTTATGGATATACAGTGATTCTAGAGTTGTGAGTTCTATTGAATTAGAATGATATATCTATAAAACAAAACCTAGCTTCAACATAATGTCTTCAGCCGTACCACTCGTCACGATCCATGACTGACGCTTTGCCTCCGACTGTACTTCCACGTTTCCCTCCGCTTCCCATACCGTCCGACGCTTGTATAGCGACTCTCGTTGCCCACTGTAGTCATTTGTCTTTATGCCTCCCCCCCCCCTGCTAACAAATATCCAAACTTAGTTCATGCAAAATAAAATATTCCTTTTAGTCATCCTTTGTAAGTCATAAATTTTGAATTTCTGATGATGGGAATTAACTTCCCGCAACGTTAAGGTTTAGAGAAATTTGTCGACATTCGTGCTTATTTTATGAAATTAGCTTTAGTTTAATAGATTAAATTAGGTGTGGTACTATGGAAGAAGCAATGAATCCATCCCCAAAGAGAAGCCAAGCTGTAGGTCTCTGTCTTCGCTGAGCAACGTAGAATAATCAGCAAATTTGTTTATGTTAAGCGGATACCGCATCTTATGGGGCCAGTTTGCGAGAATGAGGAATGACAATGACAGTAGTAACGAGAGTAATAACAATTATAATGATAAAATACTGATAACTTGGGTTTTTTGACAAGCAGAAGCTCTTATACTAGACTACTCCAAACTTTGGAATTCCATTTGTAGTCCGTTTTAGCTGCCCACCAATTGTGTTATTGGCATATGAAACGCTTTCCTGGTTTTATTTTCATTTCCCTTATATTTTCTAGTGTTTCACATCATTGTACAAACTGTGTAATCTTCAGAAAGAACGGTAGTATATAATTGTAATGTTTTCAAATTAGCTGTTTTTTTCAGGTGCCAAATTATTAACGAGGTCAATGAAAAATCATTCATTAAATCAACAATTTCTTATTTAAATTCTTTTTCTGTACATTGAATGTTAAACATGAAATAAATTAGAGAAGTCATATTAACACAAAACTAGCACTTGAAACTTATATATAATTTGACGTTAACGAGGGATATGTTTTCCACCCTTAGCAATTACTCACAATAGTCTTTGGTCCACGGAATAACTAAGCTTCATGATGTCATCAGCTGCAACTTATAGTGATATCTCTAGAAAGCGTCCCTCTACTCATTTTTGTACGTGAATTGACGCCAGTTTGCATAAAGTCCTTGCTTGATGATACCTCAAAGGTTCTCTGTAGGGTTAGAGTCTGGAGAATTTACCGGTCACTGCATCTTTCGAATCTCAGAGAACTACAGTTGTTCTAGATACTCTGTTGTTTTATTAGCAGCATGGGAGAGAGCATTATCCTGCATGAAAATTATGCTTCTTCCAAATGTTACCCTCTGTTTTTTAGCTATGGCTCAAGAAGCTCCTTCAAAAAGTTTATATATGCCTTAGCTGTCATTTTAGCGCCTTCTGGTACTTTCTTAGAATCAGCTAATGTGCCTCTTATGATCCCAGCCCATACCATGATTCCACCACACCCTTGTTGGCGCCTCAAACGCTGATGGCGAGTTCGACCATTTACGACCCACTCTCTGCTCCAAGCATCCGGGCCATCAAGGGTAACACGAACTTCATCGGTGATTGACCGTGATTTGACCAACAATGGAGTCAAGTTGTTTACGTTGGGCAGACCTCTGTAATTATTCAACAGCATGCGCTGGTCAGTGTTGTCAACATCGCTTGCAAGTTTCATAAAGAATTATCGCATGGTTTCTAAAACAATTAAAAAAATAAAAATCTCGTTAAGAGTATGGCACTGAGTGTAAACTACTTCTATGTACATGGGTCTGATCTTTAGATAGGTTAGGGCTGAAGCAAGTATTTAAGGGATCACGTTAAACATTGGCGGGGCCTTAAAGTTGCACTGAATGCTTTACTTTTGGTTCTGTTGTGGAGAGTAAGTACCTGTGAGGTTCACTCATTTGGAAAATTCTGTGTTCTGACCAGATGACTTTGGTTTTGAAGTCGAGAGCAAAACGCCTGGTGAAAAGATTAGATTAGATAGGCGGCAGTAGACGAACCAAGAGGCCCATTCCCAAAGAGACACCGGGACTAACACCCCGGCTTCTTTGAGCTATTGCCATTATGTTAGTAGGATATAGAGGATTGGGGAAACGAGAGGAGAAAAAACGGAAGACGAAAGAGAAAAAGAAAATAAAAATAGAAACCTGTTTGTAAAAGTGGGGGCTTATACTTTATCTTGCCCACTAAGACCAGACCTCAAATTCAGACAATTGGCGGTGTGCACTTGTATTTAATGAACAAAGGTAAGAGAAGACCAATGGTCTCCGTCCTTTTTTTTTTGCTCCTGCAAATGGGCCGCAAGCGCCCATCTCAGGTAATTGTACAGTAGTTAGTACACAGTGTTTGCTACAGAGTGTTTGCCCTGCAATTGTAATCTGCGTTCAATAAATTATTAATTTTCATAATCGTTACTGAATATTTTCCTTTTGCTCTCCTACTCTCCAGCAGCATCGCGTTTCCAGCCAAAGCCCCCTACAGCTTCATCAATTATTATTATTATCATTCGATTCGCATCTGATTTCAGTTATTTCCCAATTCCCCATCTATAGATATTGCCTATTTTCCGTCTCTAATTTCTAAGGTCCCACAGCTGCCCGCTTCCAGTCAGAGCGCCACGGCAGCGTTCCATTATTACGTAGCTCTGTTTTTCCTGAGCCTGTCACATTATTTCTGCCCCTATATTTCAGTGGTGCGACGTAATTCAGCTGGGCTTCGGTAAGGTGTTGCTGCAGTTCGTCTCGGCGTCTGAGGTTACAAACATTGGACGAGGCCCGAATGTCGGCACTGCGCCCTTAGTTTCCCTTCAGTATTAGCGTTTAAGTTCCTTCACTTCTTTCTTTTCCCGAGTGGCGTAAGCTATGTAAGTATGTGGGCTTATCGGCAGTAACAATACCTTAATTTATGGTACAGTTTCAAAACTGAGATTCGACCAGAATTATTTTTTTATCATCCGTGAACGAAGCAAAAAGCGGCGATAATGTTTTCGTTGAAGATTTAAGTGTATAGATTTATATGTTTTTCTGGCAACCAAGAAAGTGGCACAAAGACTTGAACAAAATTCATAATTATTTAGAGAGTCTGGTGGATTCACCTAGCTGTGACCTACGCCAAAAAACTAGCATTAGCTAGCCATGAAAAATGACGGCGACGAATTTTGTTTTCTGTCCACCCAAAATGAGGCTGGAGGAGTTGAGTCTTAATAATAATTTTTTTTCGAGCAGTCGTGTCAGGTGGGTTGTTTGTTATGAAAAATGGCAAGAGTTTTGAGTTAGCTCGCCATCAACAATGATTTCGTTGAATTTATAACTCTACCCAGAAAGAGCCAGGAATTGAACAATGTTCAAAATTTTCTGTAGGGAGTCAGGTGCGTTGACTTAGATGGGAACAATGCAATAAAAATAGAATTAGCTGGCCATCAAAAATGACGGAGCTGAATTTTGTTCTTTTCCACCAAAAGCAGACAGAAGGAGTTGAGACGTAATGATAACTATTTTTTTCAGGCAGACACATGGATTGACTGAGATGTGAAAAATGCCAGAACTCTAGAGTATGCTGACCATCAAAAATGACTGCGCTGAATTTGCCTCCTACCGCGGGTGATGGTCTTACTCCACGAGGCTTTCTAGTTTAACTTAATATCGTTTCCGTTCGAAATGCGCATCACTATTTCTTGTACTATTGCCTAATTCTAAGACCCTAAATACATCCAAAACTTAATGTCAGCACCCATTTCCTATAGGTGAATAAAAATATCACAATATTCCCTAGATATTTCACAGTTACTATAACTACTATTCACGAGTCAATATTTAAGTAACTCTTTCGTAATGCTCATGTATCTTGAATAATCCTTCAGCCCGTCCAGTTTTTTAAAGATATTAATAACGCTATAGTTACGAGAAGCAAAGGATTACCATTTGTGTTAACGTGTAAATTTCAGTAGCCATTCCCCAGCTCGTGGAAAAAAATGGGAAAAATCCTACATAGAAGGGAGCAGAGCCCTCAGTTATTTTAGACTCGAGCCGCCACCGGTCCCCGATATTCCCCCATTCCTTTCTCCTTGGTCAATGCGGGACGAAAAGAATGACGTCTACGTGCCGCAAAAGGCGAGGGTTTCCCTCTTAACTGTTGCCAGTAATTAGAGGTGAAGCTAAATTGCTCTATGGCAACAGGGACGGCGCGCCGAGCTATAGGGGCTTTATTGAGACCGCCACGTGCCTACTGCGAAATTGCATCTCTAAATTTTGGCCAAATTGGGATGTTGAGAGATAAGGAAACGCTGTGTGCATGAACTGTTACATTGTTAGAAGATGAAAGATTGTGTCCTTCAAAGGCCAAATTAAATTCCACATTGCTTGATGCATCTTAGAGTTTTTTTTTCTATTCCCTATGCCGGCATCATGATTTCAACACAGTCAAGCTATCATTATAACCTGCATTATAAGTTTTCTTCTACAGGTTCCATTCTTTTTTCTTTAAAACCTTCCGCAATTAAGCACAAGTTCTCTTCTCATGACCACAACCATGAAATCTCAATTCTAGGTTTTAATCTCTTAACCTCAACCAGACCAAGCGAACTCTGAAAACTTCTTTAAAATCTTAGTAGCTACCTTATTTTCTTTCTATATACATTTATATAAATTCTCATAACCTCAAATTGCACATATGGCACCAAGCTTTCGTTAACACCCCCACAGCACAAAAAAAAAAAAAACTGTGAATGCACAGAGAAGCGATTGCCGCGTTTGAAACAAGAAAACAAACGCGAACATCAAGAGAGCAATATTTTGACGGCCATACGAGAGGAAATTGTCCCGTGATGAAGCAGAGAAACGTTCGAAGTATTGCTGCGCATGGCTTGCGCTCAATACGCGCCGAGTATGCGAATGAACAGACATTGAAGATCTGTCGTGCGGAAATAAGCGCCTCGAAACCGGCAACTTTTCGGAACACGCGCCCAAAATCAATTTTGTATTCAGTTTTTGTACCTGCCAAGCGTCGTGATAGGAAGAGTTAAAGAAACTTCTACCACCATATGGACACTGTTTCAGCAAACTGCAATATTGATGCAGTTTCATCTTACACTGTAACCTAGGTTAGTGATTATACTAAGTTAATGCTTAGCTGCAAGTTATAACTATCTGTTAGTTAATGATTAGTAATAATTTAATGATTAGATGAAAGCTATAATGATTAGGTGTAAGTTAATGATTAGACGTAAGTTCATGATTATAAGTAATTTAAGTTTCTGTTTAAGTTAACTATTAAATGTAAGCTAATGATTAGATGTAAGTTAATAATTAGGAGGGAGGTGCTACCTTCCCTCGTGAGTGCTAACTAAACTTGTTGATTTGCAAGCGTCCATAACTTAAATTAAGCTTTTATTACAACAGTAGCGGGAATACTTTTTTATAATGAACAGTTTGTCCGATTACTCATTGTTATGACTGACCATATGTTTTTCTTGTTTATGTTAGAACATTACTTGAAAAGTTAGGGACGGATCTTCATGAAAGTTACAGGAACTGTTATAAGAATGTCAAGAGGCACAAATGTCCAAATTTTGGAAATAATCAAAAAGAAATCCTAGTTTCATGCACACTTTGAATTTTTCGTAAACACTGAGTCGCTCTTCGAAGGTATGTGCTCTAAGAGTGCTCTTCTAGTTATTATTAATATTATGATATTCTGTTGTGATTATTATCCTCATCATTTTCCTTATTTTACCGCCTTTCAGTTGGTTGCGGACCACATTTCATTCGTGACAGCAGCCAAAGAACAGTGTCACTTCACTTTTCGTATTTACACTCCTTTCGTTAGTCACCCGCATTCAGGGGTCACCCCGCTCAGCAGCACATTTTTCTGAAGTACTACAGCGATTAGCAGATACGCAACGATTTTTATTAGAACAGATTATAGGCTTCGTATGTGACTAATGGGATTTTTATTATCATGGGGATTTCACGACCCAAATTGGA
>LQNS02000137.1:11074962-11094388 GCA_001587735.2 Parhyale hawaiensis | reverse complement strand
CCCTCACTGCTATTGCACACATCTCCCCTCAGTGTTACGGTACTCATCTCTCCTCACTGCTATTGCACACATCTCCCCTCAGTGTTACGGTACTCATCTCTCCTCACTGCTATTGCACACATCTCCCCTCAGTGTTACGGTACTCATCTCTCCTCACTGCTATTGCACACATCTTCTCTCAGTATTTCTGCACACATCTCACATCAATGTTACTGCACACGTCCCCCCTCAGTGTTACTGTACTAATCTTCCCTCAGTGTTACTGCGTACATCTCACTCAGTGTTACTCCACACATCTCCCCTCAGTGTTACTGCGTACTTCTCCTTCAGTGTTACTCCACACATCTCCCCTCAGTGTTACGGCGTACATCCCACTCAGTGTTATTGGACACATCTCATGCAGCGTTACTGCACACATCTCCCTCAGTGTTACTGAACACATCCCACTTAGTGTTACTGCACATATCCCACTCAGTGTTACTGCACACATTAACCTTCAGTGTTACTCCACACATCTCACTCAGAGTTGCTGCGCACATCCCACTCAGGGTTACTGCACACATTACACTCAGTGTTACTGCACACATCTCCCTCAGTGTTACTGCACACATCCCACTCAGTGTTACAGCACACATCACACTCAGTGTTACTGCTTACATCCCACTCAGTGTTACTGCTTACATCCCACTCATTGTTGCTGCTTACATCCCACTCAGTGATACTGCACTCATCCCACTCAGTGTTACTGCTTACACCCCACTCAGTGTTACTGCTTACTTCCCACCCAGTGTTACTGCACGCATCCCACTCAGTGTTACTGCACATATCCCACTCAGTGTTAACCGACGCCTACCCATTCTGCAGTATCAATAGATTCCTCTTTGTCTCATCTCAATATACTCGTATATTTCTAATAGGTCAAGCTTTTACTGATGAATATATCTGATTATAATAACGTCAGTTACAAACACTTAAATCATCGCACGTACGCCAAATAAGCTTTTGTAGCAAAACAAAGTTAAAGTTTCTCTACGTACATGAGACACTGTTGTCTTAAGCGCCTTCAGACGAGATCCAGATGATGTTATTCACGACACCTGAAGCACGGAGAGTCACGTTGTTGCTGGATTTCTTTTGTTGAGTCACAGTTTGCTCATAGAGTGAGAGCCAGCAGCGAATTATCTCCACAGTGCGCATAACCACTGACTGTTGGCCTATTTGTTATTTTTTACTGTCCACCAAAGTTTTAAATTCCAAAACTTTTTTATATGTAATTTCAAACTTACCGTAGCATTTTGCGAAACAGCTTTACAGTACCTGCCGCACGGCCAAATTAGCGGATTATTTTGTGGCCCCTGCTTTGCAGCCATATCTGCTCTGAATGAGTGCCGCACGAGGCCTTCCTGTCTTTTTTGAGTGTCAGCAACAATCAGTTCATTCATATGAACATTGATATGCTTCAGAATTTCCCAAACACATATGACAGTAAATTATTTAAATCTTCCTCGTATTGAATATCTGTAAAAGAGCAAGTCGTTTGTGATACTCGAGTTCTTCCATGTCTCGAATTTTAGCATTGAATGATCTCTGACTATAGTCTGATGACTTTATCAAGGCAGTTCGGCCGTGGTCAAATTCCTCTATAGCGTTGCCAATTCTATGGATATTTCTGAGATTTTGTTCGGCCCATATCTTAGACCCGCCGACTACCTGCATACAGAGAAATCTCAGAAATACCCACAAAATTGACACCGCTGTAGAGGAATTTGCTAACCGAACTGCCTTGATGAAATGGTAAGACTATAATTTAAAATTGTTCTAGTTTTTTTCTATACTTGACGTAAAGGAGGAAACAACACTAATTGTTTCCATAGGGTGAGCGTCACTTTTGTGCGATAAGAACGTTCGTAAAACCCATCAGCTCTTTTTTTTTTTTTTCGCAATAACTCTGGCTGCATCCTCTTTAAAGGCAACATCATCTTGTATTCTCACACCAAGATCAATTACAATTGCCTTTTTTCGTATTTATTCGATTACTAACTTTATATGTTGTGAAGTCAAAAAGTGCTTAGTGTTTTTCAAATCGGAAATTTGTTTCATTTAAGATCAAGTTATTCTTTATGGACCATTGGAAAATACTTCCCAAATCAGATTGAACACAGTCCACATCTTCTACCGATTGCAAGGCAGTTACTGTTTGTGTGTCGTCCGCAAATGAAGATGGGAGGGCACAGTTGCATCCATACTAAGAGTCTTTGTTAATCGCTTTGCGAATTTGTATAGGGCCAAGCACGATACCTTGTAGTTCTCTAACGAGTGAGTACCGGCTGTCTTGAAGACACTTTGTTGTTAACAATTACACTTTGGATTCTATTTGACAGAAATGCTTCAAGATACTGAAGGCACTTTCCACGATACCCATACAGGAAAGTCTTTAGCATCACAAGTACGTGATTTACCTTGTCAAAAGCCTTAGCAAAACCCAAGTATTTGCACAGCCACATTCTAGTCTGACATAGTGAATCTAGAACAGAATTTTGAATCCATAATACTCTGACAATAAGTGATGGAATATTTATATTTTTAACCGTGCTGCTGTGACGTAAATGGATCGTTACTCTCTAGATGGTGAACCAAGCATTTACGGTACTCCATGCTGAACGTTTTCATGACGTGGCTAGTTAGCTACAGATAGGTCTGTTGTTAGTTTGATAAGTACTATCTCCGCTCTTGCACGGGCATTGGAGTATGGACCGCATGTTTACCGTATTAGTAGGGACTCTGCATTATCTCGCTGTTCGATGACTTACACTTCGTATGGAAAAGTGGACAATAACATATTTTTGAAAAAAAAAAATCTTGTATGATTTCGCTTTGAACAGAATCTTTTAGGCGGGTGTCCCAGATTGCGGTTCAGCTTGCAAGCCTTCACAATTCATCTCCTTACTGTAGACTCAGAAATTAGTTTTACACCTGCATCGCTCGTAAATGTAAGAAAATTATAGCCTCATTATCTTCGCTTATTGTGCTCAAGCTTGTCAAGACGAAAATATTCACTCATCCGTTTGTGTATTCACCACTTGTATTCAAGCTTGTCAAGACTAAAAAATATTCACTTGTACATTTTTATCCCCCGCGAGCGGAACGAAGAGAGGTGATAATGTCTTCGTTGCAGATTTAAATATGGATTCGTATATTTGTCTGTCCACCCTCAAAGAGGGAGAAGGAGTTGAGCAACATCGGTAATTTTTTGCAGGGAGTCTGGTGGGTTGACCTAGATGTGAAAAATGCCAAACCTCCAGAGTAGGTTGGTGATCAAAAATGAAGGAATGAAGGTGTTGAAATTTTCCCCGTCGCATGTGATGGTCTTACGCTACATAGCGTTTTGGTTGTATTCTTCATTCGTAATGAAGCTTATAATGATGAAAAAAAGCAGTCCATAAACCTGTGATCTACTTATTTTATATTCACTTCTCATAGTTCAAAGCAAGCTCATCTTACATAACACGCAGTTCATTTTTTCACTGCAAATTATAAAGTTGCACCCTTCCTTAACTATAAATATTTATGTCTGCACATTTTGATTCATTACTACTGTTTCAATGCTAAAAAATAGGGTGATATGTTTCTATCAGTTGTGTGAAGAGCACTGTGAAGCTAAGTAAATCTCTTTTGGCACGCTCCTGCATTAGATTCCAAGTCCATTCAAAGCCCAGGAGCCCTTTGCTCGCCCTATCTACAACGCAAACAAAGAGAGACCCGTGCATTGACTTCGGCTTGTCAATAATAACATCGCCCACATTATGCGCGACTGTACAAACAGTCAGTCGGTTCAGAATTAAATGCTTAAAAACGCGTCCCCACGGACCAGGGTTTGTACCGAACATGGTTTGGCTGAAAGCTCCTACTGGTGCTCGTTACGCCGGGCAAAGGGCTGTTTTAGCATTATTATGTCTGACCGTACTGGTTTCGGTTCGAGTTTTGTAGGAGGAAAGTTGTCATTATGCGGACGGCACATTGGCGAAAGGTTAACCTCTGCGGCCGAGCTCCGGAACAGCCTGGGCCTTCCAGTCTATAACGGGTCGCCAGCCTTCTTCACTGTCCTGCTGCTGTTGGTCTGTGCTGACGCTTACTAATTTCTCCGAAGCTGACAATAGCAAAGCAATGTGTATAGCTGACCAGTTCACGGTATGAGGGGTTCTTGCGATAATATTACTGCACAAGTTTATGTTGCAGTGCAAGCTCTGATGACTGCCTAATGGGTCGAGTTCTGCTAATCATTGGTTAGTACACAAATAACGAGAGATTTTGCATATTAAGCCAGACCCATTGTATGAAAATTTATAGGCTTATACGACAGTCTTACCGCACAATGTTTATCTTAAAGTCCGAGATCTGATAACGAAAGATAGTACGAGTTCCGCTAATTATCTGTTGGTATATATACAGTAGCAAAGGAATGCACATGATTGGACACTCCCACGGTATGAGAAATTGCAGGTTCTTAAGGCAATATTATCGTAAAATAAGTATCTTACAGTACGGGATCTGATGGTGTTAGTTTTAACTTAGTTCGGCTGATATGGTACTCATTATAATGACAGACTGTCATGTTACGGTAACCATCTTGCCGGACGGTGGCATGTATATCTCTCTGATTGCGTATGTTCTCTTAACCCTTTTGTGGTGCGGGTTTTACTACTTTTTACAGCACAGCACAGGTTCTTACCAACGTCCTATGGAACGGGTCTGTATAGATGATTGATATGACGGTTATTTTCAATGGACTCATGGTACACTAAAATTCTAAATGTCAAACTTTAAAGATAGAACTTCTGGTAAGTTCCCAGAGACCAATGAAACCTCAAGCGATTTAAGTACTTCCATTTAGTCAATAAACACTAAACTGAGGACATGATACGTTGGACAATCAAACTCTTCGCAAACTCTTAAAAAAAACTTCGATATCCGTAGTTGCTCTAACTTTATGCAATAAAACCCCATTCGTCCAACTTTAAACTAGATCGCTTATTGTATTCTGGAAACCCCGCAAGGGATCAACCCTCACTTCATGCACTAAACTTCAAAACATCAAACTCTGGACACAAAGCCTTCGGTGCATTCCCGAAGAAACAACCTCGCTCCAAGTACAAACCAGGCCAAAAATAGACCACCTGTGGGGCATTCCCGTTTCATGTCTCATTGCGACTCGGTCACGTTCTGCAAAGCCAACACTGTCCGAAGGAGAACAATGTATTGAGTATTCCAGCCGCGGTGTTGGGCAACGGAGGGGCAGAGCCCCCAGGGCGTGGATTGGTCGTCATGACACTGTTACTTGCGTTCATAAGCTATGCATGTCTTTGCCCGCGTGCACTGCGAGAAAACAATCAATCGAGATCTTAAAAATGCAGACAAGCAATTTGCTCTCCTGAAAATCTAACGCAATACGCATGTGAGGACCCCACGTCTGTCTGGTCAGAGTCAGCGAAGCGGTTAGAACAATAGGCCAAGCTATTGGTAGGGGCTGATATTGTGCAAATAGTTTCTATGTCAATACGTCAACTTGAATGCCAAAAAAAACGTGTTTTGCTAGTCTTCAATTCAACTAAATATTTATTTAATCAGCAGCTCTGCCTCATCAGGTTCCTTCTTACATTATTTACACACAGGAGCTCTTCAGAAAATTCATTTAGTAGCACTATTAAAAATATAAAAAATTAATTTTTCTTATTTAACAAAGTGCGCATATTTAGATGTGACAGCCATAGCAACCAGAATTTTACTTTTGAATTATTTAATTACAATCGTCAAACTGTTTCTCATCAGTGTGCATCATGTTATTATTGCTGTGCATTGTATTTTTAACCACTGCAGTTGTTGTCCTTCACTCATCTTCTTTTGGTCAACTTTTTATCATACATTACATGGCTCGCTCTTTTTTCCGTTTACTATATCTATATTATATTCCTGCTTGTCCCTCCGTTAGTTACTTAATTAGTACGACCGTGACGCTTTCATCAGTATTAGATAGGTGAAATTAGGCCATTTTCGAGGTATACTTGATGTGACTTGGGAAGATATCAATAAAAGAAAGATTCAAGTTCAAATTGAAGCTGCTATACCGCTAGCAGATCTTGAGGGCCCCACAAACTACACATGCCGCCAACTCAAACTCAGTGCGCAAACCCCAACTCCTGCCAATTTGCGTCGTGAGTGGCGACGCTCGTGCTCCAACTCAAGCCAAATTTCTAGGCATGAATTGGAGTTGGAGCTGATCAGATTTTCCTGATATTTTGTGGGGGGAGCTTACAGCTCGTGCTGCCGACTGACGGTATAGTGCGCATTTCGCCAGGATTGCCAGATAGGTCTCGCGAAAAGTAACGCAAAGCACCCGAAATATGGCGGTTTTCCTACAAAAGTAGCCCAATCCTAAAACTTTGCAAGGATATCAGAAATTTTACGAGTAGTGTCTCCTGTATTAATAGTTACCTTTAGAAAATAAGGCGTAAACAGTGCTCTGCAGGCATCTAAGTAGTAAAATAACTTAATTCGTATTCCTGAACATTTTGTACGGGAATGGGTATTGGTATTGGTGAAACCCTTTCCTAATCGCTCCTCTATACTTAACACCGCTCATATCTATGCTCCAATCGATTTTTTTACTTCTACGAACTCTCCATGAAAAGCCTCCATTTCTTGAAACGAGTTATTTAAGAATTAGCTGACCACAACTGCAGCGGTACTGACCGATTGGGCTTGCGCAGTGAGTGGGGAAGCAGGCTTGCACAAGTCGCAGCTCCAACCTTGCATGCGCTTGCGTTGGAGTTGGCGGCATGTGTAGTGAATGGGGCCCTTTAGAAAGAAGATTCACTGCCTGACTTAGAACATTGTTGATCCTTATTATGTATGATACGGGTTAGAGGGCATCGTAATTGAGGAACAATGCTTTTGTTCTGTAGAATTTTCACAGGTTCCTGCAGTATTAGAGGAGAAAATTTGGATTATATGGGTCTGAGATATTACTGAAGAACAGTGCTTTTGTTGGGTGGAATTTCCACAAGTTCCAGCTAGTTTATCATTAATATAGCTCTTTGACCACTGCATCCTAGAGACGGCTCGGAAGTACTTTTACTTCAGAAAAATATTGATCTCTCTGTATTTGGTACATAAGAACATCTCCCATAATCGACTTGGATATGTTCTTAGTGACCCAACGGGTCATGTGCTGTCTAGTATATACTGAAAACACACCTTGCTGAAGTTTCTCTCTTTCGATATTACTGATTAGATAAGAAAAAAATTCTACTGAAAAGTAAGTGTGCTATTGCCTAGTCAAATTTTCGACAGATAAGTATTGAAAATATCTCAAGATCCTCTAAGTTCGAACTATAGACACTAAGTTTAGTTCCTTCCCTTTTCAATTCCTTATGAGCTCATGCTACAGAAATTGAACAGAAATCGAAACTCAACGCAGAAAACAGGAGAGATATTCCTGAGAGCAGAAACGGAACTTCGTTGAAGTGTCAGCTGCGGTCGTATAAATTTAGTGATGGCGAGGGGTCAGCATAGTGCCATCCGTCCGTCCGTACGTCCATCAGTCTGCTCGTTACGCCTTCACCATTCGGGAAAAAGAGTCTGTCACTGATATGGTCTCCGGCACAACTATTGTCGATTCTAAGCTGCTACTCCTCTTAGGTAACAAATTAAGACGTGCTGTTTTGCTTGGAATACATTTTCCAACAAAATACTCTGTAGTTTTTCTTATATTAGATAGAGAGAAGTGAGTTCGATCCTTGAAGAGGATGCTACCGAATCCATGATACGGAGCTGCTACTCCTCTTAGGTAACAAATTAAGACGTGCTGTTTTGCTTGGAATACATTTTCCAACATAATACTATGTAATTTTTCTTAGATTAGATAGAGAGAAGTGAGTTCGATCCTTGAAGAGGATGCTACAGAATCCATGATACGAATCAATCAGGCAAACATGGCGGTGGCTTATTAATTACTTCGAGAAATACTTTGCAGAGTAGAAAACAAACATAGAAACTGGTTTGGCTGAAGTGCCTTCTAGTTTCCTGCCGTCCCTTAATTTTTTCGTGGGCTATTATAGAGTATCTTATGACGAGGACACGCTATGCATTTGCAAGAATAACATGATGTAAAGATGAACAGCTCGCGCGTCGTTCAAGCTACCGTATCTATGCTACTGAGCTTCTATACATTTCAGGACGACGAGAGTGATCCAGCCTCGCTTCTACACAGTTGTTCGTGCAAATGCAACTGTAGCCTCGGCATAAGGTATTGGTTGAGCACCAATGAGGAGTGGAGCCTGATCTATCGAACGTCCACGGGTCCTGGCTAGTTTATATTACAGAATTATTCTGCTTGTGATTCATCCGTACGTCCATGCATCAATCCTTCTGCGCGGTACGTTTTCTGTATCGCCTTGCAAGAAGCTCCGACTTTGGACTAGGGAACCGCAATTATGACTGTGTTTGTTACACTTCTTGAAGAAATTTTAGTCGAATTCAAAGTCAGGGCTCATACATATACGTAGCATCCGAATCTTTTTTATGGAGTTTCTTGTCGTTCCACGTAACTTTATTAATTTTTCTTATTTTACGAATTTTTTGATTTATTCTATACCGTACTTTTTAGAAGATCGGAAGACTCCTCGATGATCCAGTCTGAAATTATTCTAGGCAATTATATGCAGCTCTCTTTCAACTTTTTAGTTGTGTGAGATCAAGAAATTTTGTACCGCCGGAAATAATATTGGCCCAAAGCTGCTATCCTGGCTACGATCCTATGACGTGAGAGAAATAGTGGAAACTTCGTCGCAAATTTTCTTTCAAATAAACTGAAGAAATGCCTGTCTTAATTCAGTTGTTTGTTACAAGCTGCTCCATTTAAAAAAACTAGGAAATGAGAAAGTGCTTTTAGCTAAGAAAAGACAACGAACAAATACGAGTAACGAAAATCGGTACGTTTAAAAACAAGAGGCGTTTATTGAGTAACTTAGTCGGGGGCGCTATAGGTATTTAGTTCGTACTGTATCGACCGTAGACAGTGAAATAGAAAACAAATAGCAGATGAGTACCCTGGAATATCAACAATTCTCGCAGTGTGGGTGTGAGAATAAGAGAAAGAAGAAAAGTAAGACGTTGACAGCAAACTCATGTGCATATTTACGAAATGCAGATGAGAAAAACCGTGGAAATACGACCGAGTGCATTGCGAATAGAAGACACTACCGGGCTGTGAGACAGTAAACACATGGAAGGAAAGAAAGCGAAATTAATGAACAAAATTCTCCGTTCTGCATTGATAATATGATAGAGAATGTCGGCGTTTTGATGAATGTCAACCTAGGCAAGCATCTCCCACTTGCTGACCTCTTGATGAGGTTTCTTTACCCAATTTACAGGACTTTATATAAATAAACTTTTGAATGTTTAGCACGGACACGTTTACACGATCAACGGGTGATACAAGAGTACAAAAATACACATTTGCAAGCTTGAAGGACCTCATATCACACGCAAAAAAGTATGTTCTTTACGATAAAAAACAAACACCTTGTTTCTTATCACTAACGACGTAATCTTTTAGCTACAAAACAATAATAATTAATCGTAAACGACACTGTTGTTCATCACAACGCTCTTGTTCATCTGTTGTTAGGCACAGACGACAATGTGCATTGACGCAAATTCAAACGACAAGGCACTTTACGGTTAACTAATTTTGCTTAATGGCAAACAAACATTTTTTCTGCGTGCACACAGATGATATGTGCGCATTTTAAAAGTGTTGCACTTCAAAGTTATTAGGTTAAAAAAATAAGTCATTCAAGGGTTAGCATGACTGAAAATTGAAACTTGGTTTTTGGCTACCTCTGTTCGAGGTTAAATATAATGTGTAAGGAAGAGTTGCACTGAAAGCTGTGCGTGGCTTTGCAATAATAATGTCCTATTGAGTTTCAATGGCCTGGTATAAAACTATGAGTCTGTTCTGCGTTAACAGACGCAGTTGATTTGTGGTGAGTCCCATTAGGTGCCGTAGATTTGATTTAAAGCGGTGCGGTGATGACATTCGTTGCGTTTGGTTAGACGAGGTGCATTAGGTGAGACGAGGTGCGTTAGGTCAGACGATAATAATGATGACTCATTTTTTCTCATATGAGTGCACTGGCAGGGCATTAGGTACGAAGAAGTGTGTGAGGGTAACTGAAATGTGTTAAGTTCAATGAGACGCGATATGTTAATTGGTTGTGTTATAGTAGCCGAGGTGCATTGAGCCTCGGTACTCTGGTCTTAGTGTATATGGGCCTTGCTTAAGCCCGGTGCTCATTTGGCGCTAGCAAGCTAGAGCCTACTCAGCTAGTTTGACAGCGGCCGTAATATAAGCATGACGTCTGTGAACATCGTGTTCTAATTATTAACGCATCAATCTTAGTGGATATATAATGTGACAGTTGGAACTTCACCACTTGCACATGCACTGGTGTCAAAACTGCAGCACCGGCTGAAGTCGTAGGTGCCACGGCAGCGTTAACGGATCAGGTGAGTTAGCTCCAGGCTGCCGGCTCCAACGAAAGGGTCGTTGTGTGGGCACCGGGCTGCACTAAGCAGCAAGTGCTGCTAAAACTCAAGTTCATTCGCAAGGACGCAAGCGGTGGTGATTTTATTTGTGATGGATCCGATTGGAAACCTAACCTACCCTAACCGTTACCTAACCTAACTTAATCAGCGATACAGCGAGCAGCGCGGCGCACCAACTTGAACGCCGCTCACACGCACACGATCTGCGTACACAAACACGCACACAAATCCTCGCGAACGACGATAGCGACACCGGGCTCCGTAGTTCAACCTAAGAAGAGTTATCATAATGTAGCACAGGTACACTATGTATCAAGGATGATGATGATACGGAACAGGTTAAGCCACTGCCGTTCATGGCGGACGTACAATGGACTCAATTGGAGCGATGACATCACAAGAGAAGATTCGATCGTAGCACAGTCGAAGACTAGCAATTATGAATACCACAGCTAGTTTAGAAATAGCAATGATCAATGTGTTACTGTTGGCCAAATTGTCGCATTATGTAATGATTATTTTGGTTGCATTTCCGTAACAGGCAGGCACCCGGCCGATCGTTTATTCGCAAAATGTCAACCTAAGCTGTGCCGTCGTTAAGAGATCCAGTCCTTCTCTCCTAATCGTAAAAACTACAGCATCATTGGAAAAAATTATGGATTTATCATTCGCCAGTTTCAACACCATCGTGCCGTAAGGCAGTTTAGATGTGAGGAACTGGTTAGGTTTTTTTTTTTCATGTTAGGGTCGAATGCAAAACTTACTGTGTTATTGCTGTACCGCGAGCAACGTATAGTAGCTGATATTTTTTTCTAATTCTACCGAGCAATTGCATGGCTTCTGTGTAGTATGTACAGACTTTTGTTTTAATATTGCTACGCATGAAGGAATATAATTTGTTTCTCTAATGCTTTATTGTTTTCTATACAAATCTTGTTAAAAAATTCTTCTATCTCGGCGTTTAATCATACGTATCGGAGCCAATTTTTGTTGTATCGGTTTTAAATTATAGAGGATATCAGGCCATTGGTAGATGACGAAAATAAATCGGAAGCATTGAGGTATTCACTCATATGATTCCATCTCTCAATAAAACTCATTTTATTTTGTATTTAAAAGACGATAAACTTACTCCAAAAGTACTTCTGACACATGCGGGCAGTTGCCGGGTTGAACTCATCTGCTCTTTGACAGCCTTAAGCCTACGCTCTTTCAAATTTTTATCCTTCAGAAAACTGAAAAAGTTCGTAGATGCTTTGATATGTGTTTTTGTGCAACGATACAGACTGTAGGATAAACTGAAGACGCAAATGGGATATGAAGAAACAATAGAAACTAGCTATTTATCAACGTACCTGCATCTTGTGACGTCACAAGCTTATTACCAGAGTATACGACAGCTTGGGCCCTCAGCGTGCGCTAACCTGTTAAGTATCATCATCCTTGGCTAGACATAGATAGACAAAACATTAGATATCCGTGAAATTTCACTAGTCAAGCTTATTACCTACGCCAAGGAGGTTATGTTTTGTATGAGTTCAACTGCCTGTCGATTTGGCTGTTTGTCTGCCAGTCACCAAGATAACTCAAAAAGTTATAGACGGATCATTTATGAAATTTACAGGAATTATTGGTATGTTAGGAGGAACAGTTGAATAACTCTTGGTGACAATCCGTTCATCTATTTGCATCTAATTGTCTATTATTATTTCTTTTAATGAAACTCAAACAGGTATAAACGGATCTTCATGAAATTTTTAGGAAATGTTGGAAATGTTACAAAGAACAACTTACCAAATTTTGTGATAATCTGCCCGTCCGTTTGTATGTCTCTATGTTTGCTTGTATTTCGCAGAACATAACTCAAAAAGTTATGGACGGTTCTTCACGAAATTTGGAGGAATTGTGAAAACTGTTAAAAAGGTACGCGCTCTCAGAGAGTTCTTGTTGTTACTATTATTATTATCATCAAGATGATTTATATGTTGTTTAACCTTGCCTAGTAACCATAATGACGTTCCACATATATCGTATAGGCCTATCGAGAGAGACGTGGAACATATATACGGAAGTGTTTGCACATTGGATCAACGTGTTGTGGAATATAGGGTCGCCTAAGAAGAGGAAGAACGCGACAAAAGCATCACCAGTACGCGTATGAAAATGGAAGGAAGCAAAGTGGGTACGAACGAAGACGTCCCTAACACCGAGGTTAGTCGAGGTAACCTACAAGGTCCCCGTAAGGCATGACTCCTCATAACATTTGAATGAGAGAATCTAAATAAGCTACACCCTATGTGGCCAGTGGCACATGAGGTGTCTCACGAGCGACGCTGAAATTGGGTATTATATTGAGCACATCATGACTCAGTTAGTTATAACGCTACGTGTCCGTAATTACTGTAATGTCCGCTGCAGACGATAGTCTTATGTCCTGTCTTTTCACTTCGCCTCGTTCGAATGCATTGCTGTGTCTGTAAACAACAAAAACAAGCACTGCTCTCTTAGAGAACACTCGCTGAAATTTAGAAAAGACACTGCACTAGTAACGCGGGCGAAGTCAGAGAATACGACGGTAAACATTTTATTGAAACTTTTGGTAGACACACAGTCGTGTTTGCAAGGACAGTACGAAGTTTTCGAGCGCGGTGAAGTGAAAACATAGGACATAAGACTATCGTCTGCAGGGGCCTTAAGTAGAGCTTAGGTAAAAATAAAGTTGAGGTAACCAATGGGGTCCCGAGGGGGGGGATGGCATCCGTGAACTAGATGACGCCGCAGACAGAGTACAAGAGCAGACCTCTGCGTGTGGTCCAGCGCATGGCGAGGCGCAGCTCGCACGCCGTTCTCTCCACGGCTCTCTATTCTGCGTCTTTTTTTGTTTCATTTAAATCCCTCCCGCCCTCCATAAGTTCTAATTTATTCCCGTCCTCCACTGACATTACCTTCTTTTGCTGGCTATTATGTTATAAATTCCAGTCCCTTTTGTCACTTTCAATTCCAGTCACGACTTTTTCTTCTAAATAGTCGGCCATTTTCCTGCGTTCCACAAAAGAAATATGTTTCGCAAAGAATGAGCGCAATCAAGAACGGATGGAAATTGTTTTACGCAGCGCAGCGTACGAGGGAACCTGTTTATTGGCCGCTTATACTTCAGTCGACCTTCTTTCTTTACGCAGTGAAAGCTAACGACATTGTTGTCTGCATCATGGCGCAGAGTGCAACTCATGCCGATGCCGCGGCATTGCAATGCCACACACTGAGAAGAACGTTCTAGTTCTCGTGTAGGACGCAATCCAAACCTTTCCACGAACTGCTCTCCACATTTTAGTATTGAATGTCGTTTCGAAGAGTTATTTTTTGCCAATTGCTCACTCACTTGCTCTGAAGGGTTGCACGTTTGTGTGTTAAACGTTTCGAAACGATTGCATTACTCAGGATTATGTTATTCAAAAGTTATAGCTTCCTTAACGCCGTTTCACAAATTAATCTTTTGGCCAGTGTTCATACTTCAAAACAACCGAACGTACTCTGGTCTCCTTGTGAACACAACTGTACTGTTAAGATGTTAGCTGTGAGTCCGTTAGGTGGACAAGTGTCGCAACAAAGTTTCAAATGTCTCTTCAAAGTTGGAGTAAACCACTACTCACAAAGATGGGCAATGATCCGACGTTTAAACGGACACAGCAACGCATTTGAACGCTGTAAAGTAAACGGACACAGCAACGTATTCGAACGCTGTAAAGTATGAACGTTAATCGAAAGACTAATGTGTGAACCGACTTTTCGGGGAAACAATAGAGGGCTTAAACCATTCAATAATTTAACTCACAGGACGGCAGGAAGGTAACTATATTGGAATAAAATGTAAATGATGCCCTGTATGGAAAGAATGGTGCCAAAATCAGTTAACTGATTACATGTCTTTTCACAGGTATATGCGCTATATAATACTCAGTTGTTGGTTGGTTGTTGGTTGGTTGCTTGCTTGCTTGCTTGCGAGCTTGCTTGCTTACTCCTTTGGTTGGTCCTTTCCTCTGTCTTTCTGTTAAGAATTTAGATGGGTGAAAATTCATCTACTGAAAAACAAGATGAGATACCATGAAATTTTAGCCCTTAGAATCACGATGACAAATACAGTTTCAGAAATATATGCTCGAAAATGAAAATACCGCATTTCTGAAGCTTGTTTCGCCGTGAAATGTAGCTCGATACTATTTGATGCTAGAGTACCCAGCCGTCAAAGATGATGGTACTAATTTTGTAAATAATTTTATTGTTCTTGCTTGCGGTACAGGGCTTGCTGCAAAATTAGTCCCATACTTGTCGGCTTAATCTTCCATTACAGAAACGAACGCCGCGCCGTCATGAGTTTGCGAGAGCAAAATTTCTCTCTTGCAACTAAAGGCGTAAATATCAGTTTGGAAGTGCTCGAAAGTTGAGCAGCCACAAGGAAATGCACGTCAGTGAAAATAATTCACAGGAAATGCTCAATCTTACTGTAACATTGATACCCGCAGATCGTTGAACCTTTAAGGATCGAAATTCGGCTATAATGCAAAATGAATATATTTTGACTTCTGCTCAGCAACAAGTTTCAAATTCCACGAAAAAATTCGGCTAAGGAAAACATAAGTAAAATTATTTATGCATGATAGGAATGAAAACTCCAAACAAAACGGGGTCTCTCTAACTGCTACTAAGAAATTCAGCTGAAAAATATATAAAATAGCTTATTCCAGACAGGATAAAAAACTCTAACAAAGATAACACCTTTCGTCCACAAAGCTTAAAAGAAGAATCATATCAAAGCAAGTCGAGCTTTAGAAAATGCAGCATTTCCATTTTCAAGCATACATTTTAAAAACTGTATTCGTCACAGTAATTCCAAGGACTGAAATTTTTATGGTATTTCAACATGTTCTTCAGTAGAAGAATTTGCTTCTATTTAAATCCTTAATAGTGCCACAGAGTGAAGGGCCCATCGAAGAGCAAGCAGCCAACCAACCATCACTCTGTGTTATTATAAAGTGGATGATGCTTCTTTTGAACGTGGTAAATGATAGGTGGTATCATTAGTAGAGTAGTTGATCCAGTCGTTCATAAGCTATTTCATACTTTCTAAACTAAATTTCTTCGTAGCAGTTAGATCGAGAGGCTCAATCTTGGTTAGAGTTTTAATTGCTTTCGTGCACAATACATTTCGTTTTTGTTTTCCGTAGCTGAATTTCTTCTCGGGAGTTGAAACTTCACACTGAGCCGAGGCCAAAATGTATTCAATTTAAATTGTAGCAAAATTTCAATTCTGCAAGTTCAACTATTTGCTGGTATCCACGATACAGTAAGCACGGAGCATTTCCAGCTCAACTTTCGAGCATATCCAAACTGATGTACGCTCCTCTCCTAGCAGGAAGAATAGTTTGACAGTATAACTTTCGTTGACCCATTTTACAACAAAACCTGCTCCGCAAGCTAGAACAATAAAAAGCTTAATTACTGAAATATTGCCGTCATTTTTAACGGCTGGATACTCAAGTATACCTATAAAATTCAGAAAATTTTGTGTGTTTGTTTGCTTGTTTGCTTGTAAGCCACCATGCGCAGAATCTTCGCTATAAGATATGAAGAAATTTGAGCGTTGAAGATTTAATGAAACTGTATCCATGATACGGAGTATAAACCTGAGCTCGGCTGTATAAACGTCTACTTTAAATGTAAAGGCGATCCCGGAAAAGCAACTGGACTACGTCATGTATGCATTTATCTTTGCTTACAGCACAGTTCATTTACAGAAAATAGTTATGTCAAATTTGGGTGCATGCGCTGCCCTCCTAAATTTCCAGGTTTGTGACGTCAAAATTACGTCACACCACTGTGGAAATATCAAAGATTCCTCTTTGCAACAGGGACGTGACGCAATTGTGACGTCACAATACTGAAATTTAAGGAACGAAGCGCGTACACTCGAATTTCACACAACTATCTTCTGTAAATGAACTGTGACTTACAGCTAGGTAGTGTTGACTATTCCTTTGAGAAGAAAAGAAGATGGTGAACGTGACCCAACGGATCATGGGCAGTCTAGTATTAGGTAAAGCCGCCCAATTTGAAATACATATAAGCTAAATCATACAGTAAAATAAAACTTTTGATACAGTTATCGTTTTGTTTCTTAGCATTCTGGAAAACAGATCAAAGTTTTAGCAATATTCGTTCATATTTCATATTGGTAATAAATAATTTTTATGTCTCAAACTAATGTTTTATAAAGACATATTGCCCTTTATAGTAAAGAGCATTTTGTCGGTTGTTTGTTCCCCTGCTTGATTGATTGGTTGACTGATTTGTTTATTGGTCCTTCCCTCCCTACGATGTTAAGTACAGTATTTAGAATGTAGAAATTTCATTTACTAAAGTAGAAGATGAGGTTGCAGGAAATTTAATGCCTAATTTCCTATAGGTAATATTGTTTCTCGAATGTGCTCGAAATACTCCATTTTCTGGAGCCTCATCTCAAAAAAAAAAGTTGGGGAATTACCCAATTGCTGAACTAACTCTATTTCCGAACAAACAATTATCATTTGAATGGATTATTATTTTCACCTATCAAATATAACTGTTTGTTAGGAAATAAAGTTAGTTCGGCAATTGGGCAGTTCCCATAGTAAGGTACTGTTTGAATATCTTTTGAGCGTTGTCTATGATTGGCTCAATCTTGGATTGAGTTTTTGTTCCTGTCGTGGATAATGCATTTCGCTTATGTTTTCCTTAGTTGAATTTCTTCGTAGCAGTTGAAACTTCACGGTGAGCAGAGGCCACCGCATGTTTACCTCCGCCGATGAGGTTATGTTTTCGTCGTGTTTGTCTGTCTGTCACCAATATAACTCGAAAAGTTATGAACCGATTGGGACGCAATTTACAGGGATTGTTAGGTATGTTGAGGAACAGATGATTAAATTTTGGTGATGAAGATACAGTATGTCCATCCGTTTGTTTGTTTATCTCATTTTTCTCAATGTCATAACTCAAAAATTTATGAATGGATTTTTATGAAATTAACATGAGTTGTTAGGTATATAACAAAGAGTAAGTGACCAATTTTTGGTAATGATCCGTTGTTCGTTCGTTTGTCACTTTTTTTAATTTTATGCTTGTTAGCACTATAACTCAAAAAATAATGAATGGATCTTTATGGAATTTGTAGGGGCTGTTCGTAATTGCAAAAGACATAAATGATTAATTTTGGTGGAAATCGGTTTGTTCGTTTATATGTTTTTCTCATATGTGTCATACCATTTGTTAGCAGTATAACTCAAAAAATTATGAACGGATCTTCAAGAAAATTGCACAAGCTGTTATTACTATCAAAAGACACAAATGATTGGATTTTGGAGTTTATACAAAGAAAATTATGGTTTCAGGCCCAATGTAAATTGTTTGCTACCCTTGCGTTGCTTGGCGGAGGTATGCGCTCTCAGAGTGCTATAGTTAATTCCTATTTTAGCTAAATTTCGATCCTGATGGCTCACCTGCTGGGATCCAAGACACAGCAGAAACTGAGCATTTCCGGTGATTTCTTTTTATTCAGCTTTATTATCTGGGTGAAACTATACTTGACATTCAAGCATTGCAAAACTCATATTTGCGCTCTTAGTTGCAGGAGGGAAGTTTGGCGCTCATAAACATACGATGGCGCAACTTTCGTTACTTCGACGGAAGATCAAACCTACAAGGGTGGGGAATATTTTGCAGGAAAGAACAATGAGGACTTCATTTTGAAATTATTGTCGTCATTAATAGCGAATCGGTAATGAAGTGAAAAAAATACAGCGCCGAATTCTTTAGCAGCCATGAGGAATAGAGAAATACAGCCCGGAACTGCAGACCGGTCTTCTGCCCAAAGCAAATACAGCGCACTCTGCCCAATATTGCAGCCCGGTCTACTGCCCAAAGTAAACACAACCCACTCTGCCATACATTGCAGCTCGGTCATCACTTTAGTTGTTACGGAGCTCGATGGTGCGATTGTTGAGTGCTTTTATCTTTTGTTGGGANAATATTGCAGCCCGGTCTACTGCCCAAAGTAAACACAACCCACTCTGCCATACATTGCAGCTCGGTCATCACTTTAGTTGTTACGGAGCTCGATGGTGCGATTGTTGAGTGCTTTTATCTTTTGTTGGGAGGTGCCATGCAGTGAATCATTTCTGTTGCTGTCCAAGTGGCGGCATGGTCGTTAGGCAGTTTACTTTGATGATAGCCACCGGTCCACGCGACGCTATCAGTCATGGGCTGCGTTACAATGGGGTACACAGATTACATCATAACTTGATCCCGGCAGGAGCCCCAGCAGTTGTGGTCCCTCATTGATTTAGATTGGCTAGACTTGTAGTGATGCCATAGCATAGACAGTTCTGGTGCATCGTGGTGGTGTTGGTGGTGTGGTGCTGGTGTACGGTGGTTGTGTGGGTGTTTGTGTACGGTGTTTGTGTGGGTGCTGGTGTACGGTGGTTGTGTGGGTGTTGGTGTACGGTGGTTGTGTGGGTGCTGGTGTACGGTGGTTGTGTGGGTGTTGGTGTACGGTGGTTGTGTGGGTGTTGGTGTACGGTGGTTGTGTGGGTGTTGGTGTACGGTGGTTGTGTGGGTGTTGGTGTACGGTGGTTGTGTGGGTGTTGGTGTACGGTGATTGTGTTGGTGCTGGTGCACGGTGGTGGTGTGGGTGCTGGTGCACGGTGGTGGTGTGGGAGCTGGTGCACGGTGGTGGTGTGGGTGCTGGTCCACGGTGGTGGTGTGGGTGCTGGTGCACGGTGGTGGTGTG
>LQNS02000137.1:11009617-11034456 GCA_001587735.2 Parhyale hawaiensis | reverse complement strand
TGTGGCACTCCTACAGTCTGTAAATGTAGCACGTGTGCAGTCTGTTACTGTGACACTCTCTCAGCCTGTTGATGTGGCACTCCTACAGTCTGTAAATGTAGCACGTGTGCAGTCTGTTACTGTGACACTCCCTCAGCCTGTTGATGTGGCACCCCTACAGTCTGTAAATGTAGCACGTGTGCAGTCTGTTACTGTGGCACTCTCTCAGCCTGTTGCTGTGGCATTCATATATAGTCTGCTTAGATAGACTGAAAAATAAGTTATCAACTTCTCTCATTGATCAGAGATATGAAAAGGCTAAGTAAATATTACAAAAGGAAATAAAAAATTATTTTAATTTCTTAATTCAGGCTTCGAAAACACTTGCATGATCCAATAAGAGAGTTTCAGTTCTTTTCTTTTATTATTGGTGTAAAAGAGGAAATTTAAGCAGATTACATAGGAAGATTTATTTCATTGAAACCAGCTTTACAAAGTAATATGTAAGACCTGCTGACAGCAGGAGTATTAATTTTTCCTATTAATCACTTCCCTGAAAGCTAAAAGTCTAGAGCAGATTCGAATAACACTGTCGTTTCTTTCTCTGTTACCGATTTTAATATAAAAGTAAGAGTTTTTACAAAAGAGATTTCATCTTCTTTCGTTGCCGCATAAAGAAATAGCTGAACTAACTTACAAAGTCAGTATAATTTTTGGTCGTTGATCCCCTTTCTTAGAAAAGGATAAAGTTATGTACAAAAAAAGTATCACTTTCTTTTGTCGCCAATCTAAAAAAGAACAAAGTAACTTGAAAATGAAGTACTATTTTCTTACCTTGATCCGTTCTGAGAACAAGCTAAGATAACTTACAAAGTTAGAAAGTCTTCCATTGTAGCTCTATAAAAAAGAAAAAAAAAGGTAATTTGCAGAAGAAACACATTTTTTTCATTACCAATGTTAACAAAAATATGAAGTGCTTACAAATGGCAATGACTTCTAATTAGAACGTCATGTTGAAAAACATAAAGCAACTGGCGATGGAAGTATCATTTTCTTTGTCTGATCCAGTCTGGGAGAAATAAATGGAGTACCTTCCATCGCTCAGGTGTTAGGGTCCAGACAAGTTGAACTCTTGGCAAGGGGGGGGGGAGCTTCCTTCATTCGATTGCTTTCAAGCAAAGACAAAGAAACTTGNCCCCCCCCCCCATATCCAGACACCCACAGTCACGCCGCTCTGTTGACAAACACTTTAATTGCTCTGGGGACGACCAACTTAGAAGTAATAAGAACTCCTGGATATACGTTGCGTCTGCTATATCCCCTCCGGATAAAACTGCTTCAAATTTGGGAGAAAAACCGAAGGAAATGAACGCGGTCGACTGGAAAGTGGGAGACCTTGGAGATTCGGTTGCGTTCTTTCTTATTTTTTTATTATTATTTTCACCGATGAATGAACACCGTATTCGAGCATGTTAGCTAGTACTCTGCGTGTCCGTGTGTTATTAATTACCTTCGCCGAGGAGGTTATGTTTTCGTCGTGTTTAACTGTTTGTCTATCTGTCACCAAGATAACTCAAAAAGTTGCAAACCGATTTGGAAGAAATTTATCGAGATTGTTTGGTATTTTGGAAGGAACAGATGATTAACTTTTGGTGAAGATCCGTCGTTCTGTTGTTTGTTTGTTTGTCTGCCTCATTTTTCTCAATGCCGTAACTCAAAAAGTTAGGAACTGATTTTTACTAAATTAACATGAATTGTTAGGTATATAACAACGAGTAAATGATCAAATTTTCGTAATAATCCGCTTGTTCGTTCCTTCGTTTGTCACTGTTTTAATTTTATGCTTGTTAGCACAATAACTCAAAAAATGATCAATGGATCTTTATGAAATTCTTAGGGGTTGTTAGTAATATTGAAAGACATAAATGATTAAATTTTGGTGCAGATCGGTTAATTCGTTTGTATGTTTGACTCATGTTTGTCATAACGTTTGTTAGCAATATAATTCAAAACGTTATGAACGGATCTTCAAGAAAATTGCACAAGCCGTTGTTACTATCAAAAGGCACAGATGATTAGATTTTGGAGTTTATACAAAGAAAATTATGGTTTCAGAGCCAATTTGAATTTTTTGGTACCGTTGCCTTGCTTGGCGGAGGTATGCGCTCTCAGAGTACTCTAGTTATTACATTGTTTTCGTTCTTGTTTACTTTAGCTACATTTTTAAAATGTAAGTTATTATATTAGCTCTGAAAATTCTAAAATTTCACTTGAGTTTTGACCTATTTGTACTAAAAAAAGGATCCCCAGAATCCAATGTAGGGCTATTGTATCACGAATCTTGCATATATTTTGCTTTTACGAATTTGTATCCTTATCTTCAGACATCCGTGATCTGCAGCGTTGAGGTGGTCCCATGTTCCACACAGCAGAAAGCAAATACATACATCACGTCCTGCTTGCTGAAAGCTGGATTAGGATTACATCGAATAATTTTACAATCACGCATTATCATCTGTCAATGTAGAAAAGGTTCACAATGGAATCCATTGCCTGGGTCCATGTTAGGCCGAGAATTTGCTGTTGTTTTCAATCATCCGTAAATGGTCTTGGTAGTATGTATCTCTTTGCCGCTTTTTGGATGAATTGGTGTGGGTGTTCCATTTAATAAAGTTGAGTAAGTAGTTATTTAAATTTACTCGACGTTTCGCGATAAG
Source organism: Parhyale hawaiensis (assembly GCA_001587735.2). NCBI lineage: Eukaryota > Metazoa > Arthropoda > Malacostraca > Amphipoda > Hyalidae > Parhyale > Parhyale hawaiensis. The sequence continues at coordinate 11,031,760 of LQNS02000137.1, read as the reverse complement.
CTGTGTACTTTCAATAATAAGAACAATAACGCAGTGTTTCAGCCCACACGCCTCTATCAATCATATCGCATCCGCTTGATAATGGGATGAGAAAGTTCTATCCTACTGACTAACGACGTCATGATATTCTAAAAAATTATCTACCTCATCCCAGCAGTATCTTTTGATTTCTTTTTTCGAAGAGCTAGGAGCTTCTCGTGCCTCTTCACTTTTCATCCCATCTTGCTGCTACAGCAACTGCTAGTATGTGCAGTCCTCTGACGATATTTATCACTCTCTGTTCATGACACAGCCAATAAACTTCTCGTCCCATCCTAGCTACTTCTACCAACAACTGCTGTGCTACAAACTATGCTATGTAATGCCATCCATCGCGAGGTACAAAGCTGTGCTCTCCTGCAACCACTGACCGATCATCCCAATTATGCACTGTCATGTAATACTTCACTGCAAGGGGCAATTTTACGCGCCTCTGGATATCAAAATGCTCTCCTTTCTTACCGATAAAAATGAGGATTTGTTTTCTGAACGTCCTTTGACGACGCCACTGATTTACAGACACGATGGCGGCCGACGCCGGTAACGGTTGTTGCTCCGGCCGCGCTGGCCAACTGAAGAAGCTGCACTTTTTTACGCTTTGGAATTTCTTAGGTCTCGCCAGTCGAAGCAGAAAACCAGACCCTTTAACTCCTTAGCAAATATAAATATCTTAGTTTTTGAAATTCAATACATACCGTATATAACACGCACGCGTACCAAGAGGCTGGTCAAGCTGTTCAGGGCAGGTATTATCAAAACATTTGACAGAATTAAAAAATTTGTGATTATATTACATTCTGATCACATTAACCATCAATCATTGTTGAATTCTTTTCACATTCTGAAGACACCACCTACTCTACACAGCACGTGAGCTAGTATATATAGATACATCTACATGTTTGAATAATTCAGTGTCAGCCTTTCGTTAATTCATGCCTGGTTAATAATATTGCCGTATCGCAAGTTTATTGTATCTTTATTTTTTTCTTTCCAGTCATTAGAATTTTGAAACAATGTCTACGTTTCCAGTTAACTGGAATAATCGTCCGATACTGAGGTCTTCACATTGAGGGCGTTGCGCGGTGGTGCTGGCTTTCATTTCATTCATTTCGTGGTGTTTGTTGAAATATAGTCTATATATGTATTTGCAGTATACGTCAATTATATATCATAGCAAAGTGTACACAGTAGACGGCCTCACAAACTAGCTGAGTACTGAAACGTTACATAATAGACCGCAGCAGTACTTGACTCTTAGATCTGACGCTGGAGGCCAAAAGTAGGCAGCGGAAAAATGGGGTTTTTATTTCAAGGTACCCAACATTTTTTCCTGCAGAGAAGGTATCTTGGATACGGCGGGGACGCACTTGAGCGCTTGCCTGCATGACCGTGTCTGGACATGTTCATAATAGCTCTTGAGAAAATCCCATTTTGGCCGCCAGTGTCAGAGCCCACTTTGAACCTAAGAGTCAAGTACTGTTGCGGTCTATGATTACATTAACCGCAATACCGGCAGAAAATATTCATGCTCCCATGTTACCCCGCATTTTAAACTGCACCTCAAAAACTAGTGCGGTTAGGCTAATGACACTTGCTCGTACTTTTTAAATTTCTTGTTTGTGTACAAAACATTGAAGATTTCACAACATAAATTATCAAAACACGTTATCAAAACTATTCACACCAATGACTTTTTACCCTCAGGGCTATATTCGAGCGGCCCCTTTCCCTCCCACAATATATTTGGGCCTCACAACCCCAAGGGTCCCTAGTGCCTTCTTCGCAGAGGATGTTGCAGCTTGCCGCTGTTCCTGCTTACGAGGTTAGTCTTGTAAAGTTAGGTAGGCTCTCAATACTTCCCCTTCTGTTTCGAGAGGTGGGTCGCTGATCGAGGTGGCCGACCTATTCCCACGAGACCTCCACCTTCTTGTTTTTCGTTTCCTTCCCCTGCGCGGTGTAGCTGAGCGAAAGCGTGCAGCTGTGCCCGGGGGTTGGAGATGCTAAACTTGCGCCTTTTTCCTGTCAGTAGCGCACTGGCCACTTGGAATCTGAGAGCTCCCGGCAGAATAACCGAGCCAAAAATTATTGATAATTTGAAACGAGACGTAATTCGCGCCCTAGTGGCGCACGAGCCTGTGTTAAACCACAGGAATAGTTCAGCGCGATATAGACATTGTGTCCCAGATGCGCTAGTAAAATTTTGCTGTACTACTGCTACCAATGTATTTTTTATTATTCTTTAAAATGCCTGCGCAATTACAGAAAGAATTTTTATCTAAATTTATATAATGTTATTTACTTCTAGACGTTTTCTAGATTATTCTGTGTTGCCTTTAAAACCCCAACGTGATATAGAATAATGCAGAATAGAAGTTGCTTTCGAAGGCATGCTCGGAAGAGACTTCATCAGTTGGTCATTATACGCAAGCTTACATGATGGCGTACCGCAAAGAAGTGTCTTCTGATGCGACGAATATTGTTAGCAAAGCTGGATTAAGCTGCAGAAAATATCTGACAAACTGAATACACTACAATGGATGACTTGATGACAAGACTATACAGATTATTCGGTTCTCTGCCAAATCTCCCTAGACAAGGTCGTCAGGGAAATATTACCCAATGGATTGTCCTGAAGAGCATCAGGGTAACTACCGTTAACGTTCGCCTAACAAGAAAAGACTTGCAAAAGCATCGCAAAGAAGAGGGGTTCGGCGTTAGTTTGAGTACAGAATGCAATGCTCTGCACGAAATAGTTGCGCGAATGACCCCTAGATAGCCCCCGCTGCTGAAGAATTATTCCAGCAGTTACTCTGTACCGTATTCATTAAGGTGTACTCTGTGGTCCCATTATTACCACCGTCAAGAAGGTTATGTTTTCGACCGAGTTTGCGTGACTGTCTATTCGTCTGTCACCAAGATAACTCAAAAAGTTGCTGACTGCTCTTTACGAAATTTGCAGAGATTGTTAGGAGAATTGAGAGTAACATGTGATTAAATTTTGGTGAAGATCCGGTCAACCCTTTGTTTGTTTGTCTTTTTTCTTAGTACTTTAACTCAAATCGTTATGGACGGGTTTTTATGAAATTTACATGAGTTGTTAGGTATATCAAGAGAAGTAAGTGACCAAATTTTTGTGATGATTATAACTCAAAAAGTTACGAACGGATTTTTTATAAAATTTACATGAGTTGTTAGATGGCTACATCACAAAGACTAAATGATCATAATTTGCCATCAAATTTTTGTATTGATCTATTCATTAGTTTGTTCGTTTTTGTTTGTTTGTTGTGTCTGTGCTTGAGCTTGCTTGTTAGCAAAAATAACTCAAAATGTTATGAACGGATTTTTATGACATTTACATGAGTTGTTAAGTATATTACTAAGGATGATGAGACGGAACAGGTTAACGCACTGCAGTGCGCGGTGGACGTACGGTGCAGACGTCCGAACCGGTGACATCGCAAGAGAGCATTCGATTGTAGCAGAGTCGAAGCGTAGCAATTGTCTACCATAATTCAGTTATGAATTATGGATGCCACAGTTAGTTCAGAAAAGACAATGATCAATGGGATACTGTTGGCCGAATTGTTGCAACATTTAATAATTATTTGCATTGTTTTTCGGTAACAGACAAGCACCCGGTCGGACCGCTTGCTTGTAAAATGTCGAACTAGGCTGGGTCGTCGTTAACAGAGCCAGTCCTCCACTCCTAACGTTTAAAACTACGGCATGATTGGAGATAATTATCGACTTATCATTCACCAGTTTCAACGACATCGTTCCGTGAGACATTTTCGGTGTGAGGAATTGGTTAGATAATTTTTTTGCAAGCTGGTTAACACGAGACGGACCAAGGTTTCTAGGGGGCCTTGGTGGGACGCGACACTTAGGCCGCGGCTCCACCGGTGAGACAAGCGACGTGCAACGCGACAAATTTGCTGCACGATAAAATGTAACGGAGGGTACAGCAGTCTGCTGTCCCCACCGCCGCAACTGCGATACCTCGCGACACCCGAGCATTGCTGCAACACGACTCGCGTAAAAATCGCATTGCATCGTTTGTTGCTTCAGTGGGGCGGCGGCGGCCTTACGGTGATACTGCTGTAACGCGCGCAGCGCATAGTAGCAGATGTTTTTTATTCTAATTTTGGCGAGCAATTGTATGACTTCTGCTTATTATATACAGACTTTTGCTTTATCATTACTGTTTTCCCGTTTGCGTTTTACCAATGTTCTAATTGCTTGAAACAATCACCTCAAATTTAAACATTTTGCACCCGTTTAAACCAAACCTGTATAACAGTTAACCGTTTTGCAAAAGTACTTAAACAGTTACGGTATGCAAAACGTTTGAACTGTTAACAGTTTAAACGTTTTGCGTAACTGTTCAAGTCTAAGAAGCATACGAATTGAAGTTCAAGTCATACATGCGTGTTAGGCCTGCAGCTCACAACGGTCAGGAGTCTGACTTTCAGACCGAACAGCTTAAACGTTTTGCTTAACTGTTTGAGTAGTTTTGCAAAATGGTTAACTGTTAAAAAGGTTTGGTTTAAACAGTGCAAAATGTTTCAATTGATGGTGATTGTTGCTTGGTTGGTTGGTAACACGCAAACGGGAAAAAAGTACTTGCTTAGAGCGTTGGTAACACGCAAACGGGGAAAAAAAAGTACTTCACCGGAAGGAAAAAATTTGTTTTTCTGGTGCTTTAATGTTTTTTATAAAATCTTGTTAAAAATTTCTTCTATCTCGGCGTTTAATCATACGCATCTGAACCAATTTTTGTTGCAGTGATTTGAAATTATAGAGGACAGCAGATCAGCGGTAGAAGACAAAAATAAATCGAAACATGAAGGTTTTCAACCATATGATTCCGCCTGCCAAAAGTGCTCCTGACACATCTTTCAGAAAGTTTTAAAAGCTCGTAGAAGTTTTGATACGTATTTTTGTGCAACTTATTATGAAGAGTGTAGGACACTCTGAAGGCCCCAATAGAATGATGGAGAAACAATGTAAAATAGCTACTTATTAACGTACAATCATCTTTTGACGTCACAAGCTTACCAGGAGTGTACGACAACTTGGGCCCTCCGAGTGCGCTAACCAGTTAAGTATCATCATCCTTGATACATAACGAAGAGTAAATGATTAGATTTTTTTTGGTGATGATCGGCTGACCTGTTTGTGTGTTTAACTAATTTTGGTGAGCAACATAACTCGAAAAATTATCAGCGTATATTCAAGAAAATTATTATGCTGTTATTACTGTCAAACTGCACAAATGATCATATTTTGGTGCTGATGAAAAGGAAATCTAGTTTCAGAACCATTGGAATTTTTCCATTCACATTGCTTTGCTCGGCGGAAGTATGCGCTCTCATAATGCTCTAGTTTGCCCTGTAGTGATTAAGGTCCATTCAGTGATTGTATCACTACCCCTGTATTCATTAAGGTCTACTCAGTGATTGTATCACTACCCCTGTATTCATTAAGGTCTACTCAGTGATTGTATCACTACTCCTGTATTCATTAAGGTCCACTCAGTGATTGTATCACTACCCCTGTATTCATTAAGGTTTACTCAGTGATTGTATCACTACCCCTGTATTCATTAAGGTCTACTCAGTGATTGTATCACTATCCCTGTATTCATTAAGGTTTACTCAGTGATTGTATCACTATCCCTGTGTTCATTAAGGTCCACTCAGTGATTGTATCACTACCCCTGTATTCATTAAGGTCTACTCAGTTATTGCATCGCTACCCCTGTATTCATTAAGGTCTACTCAGTGATTGCATCACCACTCCTGTATTCATTAAGGTCTACTCAGTGATTGTATCACTATCCCTGTATTCATTAAGGTTTACTCAGTGATTGTATCACTATCCCTGTGTTCATTAAGGTCCACTCAGTGATTGCATCACTACCCCTGTATTCATTAAGTTCTGCTCAGTGATTGTACCACTACCCCTGTATTCATTAAGGTCTAGTCTGCGGTTCGATAATTACTCCTGTATCACTTAGATCTTGCCTGTGGTTGCATCACACGTGCCATGTCCCATATAAATGAGGCGCATGCCACAGCTCCTGCTAAATCCTTATCGTGCATTCAATCGTGATCTCTCACCCACTCACCGTACACAGCCTGTCCCTGCTCACGTCCCAGATAACTACTGCACATTACCAGTCCCGTCGTGCGCTGCTATCGGTTAAGAAGCAGGTCTATGGAGTTCATGGCAGTTCAAACGAGTTTATTTTGCTAAGAAGGGCGCTTTTCATTGTAATTCCGATCACGATTGCTGCCAGAATACTGGCATCAGGATTGGTTTTGCAGAGAGAAGAGAGGTCTTCGCACTCCAAGCACGTGTGTTGTCATTTCTAGATTTGGGATGGTGTAATTTGGCTCCAATGTACACACATTCCACACGTCAATTTACGACAATATGGGACCAATTTTGTGGATCTCCTGAAGAATACATGTCACCTCCGCAATTCAAGGGAGTGGCAGTTATTAAGATCGAATTAGTAATTTCGTAAGTGGATCAAATCTTCAAAATAATTTCTCGCAGTGTGACGTTAATTTGTAAGACCGGATCTCATCGGGTGGAATTTTTTTTTTTCAGATGGAATGCTGATGATGGGATCATTTTTCAAGATAGATTTCGTAAAGTAAAAGTAAAGTTATATAATTGAAGCTGGCAGGGTTACGATAATCAAGAAAAAAATATTGATTACCAGCAAAAAATGACACGTTTGTAGCTAGATGTTAACTGTAAATGACGATAATTGAATCTTAAGACACCACATTGACCTAAAATTGGATAAAATAAATTTAACAACTTACCTACTGCTAGCTAGTGTCCATTCATGCTTACTACTTTGCAGTAGATGCATTCCTTGCGTCTCCAAAAACAGTTCATTTTTGTTTGAGGTCGCTATCTTAACTGGAAAAGATTTTATTGAGGGTTTCATTAATTTGTCATCAGTCTCACTGGCGAGGAGTGGACTTACAAGTATTGTGTGGTCTATGGTCTGATGCAAGAGGGTACGCGAACCATTTTGATAAGGCGCTGCAGGTTCTCTCTTTGGTTGTGACCGACGATACCGCCGGCCTGTACGTATCCAAAGCTAAATGGCCTAAGCATAGTTACATAACACCACAGGAGCATCGCCCGATACTGCCCAAGGTAGTGTTTTCATTACGAAGTTAATATCTACAATCCCTAGACGACTGATGGACGTATCTACTCTAGTTCATTTCTTAAGGAAGGGATTATTACAACTCAATAATTCACTAAGCAATAACTTGATTTTGGGGTAATAGTTTACATGTACCAAAGTCAGTGAAAAGAAAAATTCATTTATAATTTCTAGTTGAAATATTGCATCGCATTAACTAGCAACTTCTCTGTGCCTATGGGTTTTGCAGGTCATGTTCGTGGCTCTAGGTAAAATACTAGCAATTTTCTGTCAATATATCATCATGAAGATCCACCATCTGTCTTCATACAACACTAGCCCTTAGGTATAAATTTCTCCTTAACCTTAAGCAGCTGAATTATAGTTCGTTGCTAGACGCTTACCTCAAGCATTATCTGAGGTACACAGCCTTTGGCAGATGGGTAGACACAATAAGGTAAATAAATATAATAAAAACAATAAATAACCTCAGTTCTTCTTATATACCCATACATATTGCTAAATAGTAAATATCATTTACGCTTGAATCGTAATATTTCATGCAATGCACGTGTCGCTAAGGTCGTGAAACAAAAGGATATCATTTAATTTATAGAAACAATATTTTCTTGAGCGCCGTGGACACGATGGGCGATTGAGAAAAAATGGGTAAGTCTCTTCTTTTGGATATCAAAGACGTATTTTTCTAAAGAAAAGATAATTACTTGTTCAGACTTCCAACACACTACGAAAAAATTGCCATTAATTTTACGGGATGTTCTTTTGCGTTCTGTCTATTCACATTTTTCCTGCAAAATTAATACATTTTTTACAGTGATACCATAAAATTAATCACGTTTTCTCTGAAAAATATTTGCACCCGCCCTAGCTCCTGCAGTATAGATTGAGAAATTTGGGAATTTTTCTATAAAAATTAGTTGAAATTATTTAAAAAGTTCTGTGACTACTATAAGTTTCAAAGAACTGTCATATTTGACAGAAATATTTAGGGTTGTTTAGAGGGATGCCATTAATTAACAGACGTATTCCTACTGAACATTTTCAAGTGTCGTTAATTTTAGTGAAGAAACTGTAGCAATTCAGGATCATTTTTTGAACATAATAACGGATTTTTTATTATTATTAATTTGCATCTGAACCGAAAGTATTGGAGCATTTTTTGTTACTCGTCATCAAAACTTCTGTTAGAATTTAAACAAAAATAAATAAACTTACTGCTCGAACAACCGTGAATTTTAGAAAACTATTTTCGCATTTTCACTGCCATCTTTTTCCAGGCAAAATTTACGTAATATTTGTTTTCAATAATAAAGGAACACCCCGTACCATGCACAACATGCAACGACCCTCTCAGTCTATTTAGTACCTCCCAATACCCCCCCCCCCCCTCTCCTGCCATCCCAATTATGACGCGAGGACATACCAATGACGTTGAATATTCAGTGGTAATAGTCCAGGCGATGCCGGCATTTGTACGATGAAATTCCTCCGTGCGTTAAACTGATAACCTATCTTTTGTCAATTGCGCTTGACTCCTTGCGAAGCGTTTATCTTCGATGGATTAAATACGTTTATGTAATTGCAATAGCTGGAAGTGCAATTTATAAAATACAAACTCCCTTAAATTTCAACAAGATACGGGGAATTTATCCTGAGAATGATGAGCGCAATTTTGATAATAACCCTCCCATAGACCGCAACAGTACTTGACTCTTAGGTCTGACGCTTGCGGCCAAAAAATCGGCAACGGAAAATTAGGATATTTATTCTAAGATACCCAACAATTTTTCTTGCGGAAAAGGTATCTTGGATACGGCGGGGACGCACGTGCGAGCTTGCCTGCATGACCGTGTTTGGACATATTCATAATAGCTCTTGAGAAAATCCCATTTTGGCCCCCAGCGTCAGAAGCCACTTTGGACTTAAGAGTCAAGTAGTGCTGCAGTCTATGAATTCTCCAATTCTGGCGGCAGTTTCTTTTTCGCACGGAAAAAAACGCAAAAAGTGGAGGGATAACTGTCACAACTGCAGCAAGCTTCCGTAATATGTGGTAGAAACTGCTGCTGCTGCTATTAGCATAGAAGCTTCTCTTACTATTTATGTTGCATTCTTAGAGGAGTTACAGCACTTGTCCCATGGGTATTCCAATTCTGGATGCCATTTTTAGCTCAAAACATTTAAACATTTTCTATTCATTTATGGCCTCCTGTGGCGAAAGCGAGAGCAGCATTGGTGACAGCGCCGTGTTTTATTCGTGTATGTCGACCAGCGTGGAATGTCTGTTCTGGGGCACAGTGCCACTCAAAACCTTGTTGCTTGAAGTTGTGCTTTGCTGCTGGTTGTGTATTTCAGCGAGAGCTGTAGCTGTGCTCTTGTACTTGTTCTATAGATGGCCCTCCAATTCTGCAGCCGGAAACTCCAGTCGTTGTAAGTTACGAGACGAAGTTTACAGCTCCGAACACCAAACCATTGACACAACCACAAATATTTCATATTAGTTTATTGAATTTAGAAATTCAGGCTCATTCCCATATCTGACTATGAATACATCGCTAGCAGCTCAAGCGGTTTTGGTATCAAAATTAAACTAATGTCGGTGTAAAGAAGTAAGAAAGTGCGAGTGCTTACTACGCCAATTTGTTCACGAAGAGAGAACTCTACGTGCTTTTATGCGTACTACATGTATCGAGTTCTCTGGCCGTGGCTGCTATTTGCAGCTTAGAACGCAGTCTCTGCACAGCTATTTCCAGCTTAGAACGCAGTCTCTGCACTGCTATTTTCAGCTTAGTACGCAGTGTCTGTGGTGCTATTTCCAGCTTAGAACGCAGTCTCTGCACTGCTATTTCCAGCTTAGAACGCAGTGTCTGTGGTGCTATTTCCACCTTAGAACGCAATCTCTGCACTGCTATTTCCAGCTTAGAACGCAGTCTCTGCACTGCTATTTTCAGCTTAGAACGCAGTGTCTGTGGTGTTATTTCCACCTTAGAACGCAGTCTCTGCACAGCTATTTCCAGCTTAGAACGCAGTGTCTGTGGTGCTATTTCCACCTTAGAACGCAGTCCCTGCACTGCTATTTTCAGCTTAGAACGCAGTGTCTGTGGTGCTATTTCCACCTTAGAACGCAGTCCCTGCACTGCTATTTTCAGCTTAGAACGCAGTGTCTGTGGTGCTATTTCCACCTTAGAACGCAGTCTCTGCACTGCTATTTTCAGCTAAGATCGCAGTCTCTGCACTGCTATTTTCAGCTTAGAACGCAGTCTCTGCACTGCTATTTCCACCTTAGAACGCAGTGTCTACTGCGCACATAGCGAGCACAAGGCCGGGCCGACAGGTGAGGTGGGGCTGCGCATGACTTACTGGGTCACGTGGAAGGTCCCAGAGACTGCACCGGCGTCGTATGCAGGACGTACTACGTTAGAGAGTGTACCAAACGGTTGTAGCTCTTAAGCACTCACTTTACGACAAGTACTAAGTACATTTGTGGAAGCTTAATGCACTATGTAAACGGAAGTAGCTGTGAAATGATTATAAAATAAAGATGAATGTTAATTACACTTTCGACTGCGTAAGCCAAGAAGTAATAAAAGTACGTTTGTCCTACAGATAATGGAGAAGTGAAAGCCTGAACACCACTAAATTTCAGGTAACACAGGTAGAACAAGCTACTGTTTCCAATTAGATGGTTAAAAAAATAAAATAAAAACACCTCTCAACTGCGTACACTACAAATGAAAATAAATCGAAAATACCGAATGGAAAAGGATTAAAACAAAAATTAGAATTGCGTGCAACAGCAATGAAGCGTAATCTTTTATAAATTGATGATGCCAATAAAGAGCTGAAAGCGAAACACGTTTGAAGTGTAAATTGGATATCCCTCTCAATAACAGTCCCATGTGGTCTAGTGGCTAGGATACCTGGCTTTCACCCAGGAGGCCCGGGTTCGATTCCCGGCATGGGAAGACTGTTTTTCGTAATGGGCAGCGGCTCTGAGGTGCCCGAGCCCTAAGTTGCATCTCCTGATTGGGAAAGGGCCTCTAGGATAAGCCATCTTCCAGGATCTAAGTGAATCGATCGAAAGATTTGTCCTGACAAAGGTTAAAAGATGGGAGTTTTAAGACGCTCGATTGCGTGCACCAAGAATTAAAGGAAATATTTTGATTCAGAAAAAAAAAATTGCAGCACCATACTTTTTTTATACCGTAAAGCTCACTGAAATTTGGCAGTAAGCGATTAAAAAACAAGTTTTAGTTGATTAGAAATCAATCGAAGGATGTAAAAGCGGCTACAGAGACTGTGTGCAAAGCTATTGAAGATGTCAATACCGCTACAGAGACGATGCAATGCTGTGGAATATATAAGATACACTATTTAGACTACGCAAAGCTATCGAAAATATGGAAACAGCTAAGAATACTCTTATATGTAAAGCTATCGAAGATGTAGAGCCTGCAACTGAGTTTATATGCAAGCTATTGAGTATGCAGAAGCTGCAATTGCGGCTGTATTTATAGGTATCGAACACGTACGTATACATTGACACTGAGTGCGTTTAACTCAACTGACTGGTTAAAGTTGTCTCTCATGTATGCTTAGTTGCCTGCCGTTCGCATTCAATGCAACAATTATTGAGCGTACGAGCCACTATACAAAGCTCGTACACAATGTACTTACGAGAATATATACACATTGACTCAAATTACGCAGTGATCCTTGAACACTGGCCTAACGTGATGCAATAACTCGCACCGAATTGAAACTGTAGCCCGCCCTTTGTCCTATTATTTCGCTCATCCTCGTCAACAACGGAAAAGTGCGCAGTTCTTTGGTTTTCATTCACTCCAAATGTAAAAAAAAAAAAACATACAAAACTTAACTAGTGACGCTTGCTAAAGGTTAGGTGGTATGGCGGCTAACATTGTATCATATCTTGTGATTTACACACAGTGGTGCAACGAAATCTTTCGAGTACTTAGTACTAAGTACGGTACAGGGAACATATGATTGTTGGGTGAACCTACCTTCATTAACGCATAAAAGTCGTTTTTTCCTTTTTGGTGTGCTTATCATTCTCGCATTGTTCCAAGTTATATTATTCCTGCGAAAAAATCAAGAATAGATCATAAATAGATCATAAAGAATAGATCATAAATTAATTGAGAATTGAAGCTTAATTTTCATAAGCAATCAACAATTTAACATAAATGAGCTTCGGTAAAGGGAATTAAATACAGATTTTGAATACTGCACCATTATTTCGAAGTGATCATAGACCACACGATACTGTACTGTCAACAGAACGACCTCAAACAAAAGTAAACTGTTTTCGGTGATGCAAAAAAAATGTGTTTATGGGCAAGAAGCAAAGATAATTGAATCTTCGGACAACAAAATGACCAACAATTGGCTAAAATAATTTCGCAATATACTATTGGCTAGTGCTCATTTACGCTTAGCCTACTACTTTGCAGTAGATGCATTCCTTGCGTCTCCAAAAACAGTTCATTTTTGTTTCAGGTCCATATGTTACTAGAAAAGATTTTATCCAAGTTTTATCATTTTGTCAACAGCCTCACTTGCGAGGAGTAGGCTAGCAAGTATCGTTACGTCTATGCATAACTATGTGATAATATCATAACATTACATATTTAGTTGTCGACACCGAATCACTTATCATTGACAGATTAAGTGGACACACGGTAAAAATTACGGTCAAGTGGAAGTTGGAATGTTCTAGTTCACAGGTGAAACTTAAGAGCCGACAAGTACTGAGACGGTTTTCACACTCTGTAACCCCTTGTTGCTCTATTTAATCCACTGGAAGGCCTCTCAAGTCTCTGCTATGTGGACACCCTCGCTTGGGCCTCTAATCTGCGGTGTTGCCATATGGGCCACGACATTCACCCCAGAGTTTTTCTACTGTACTCTTTCCCGCTAGGTGACTGTTCATCACCTTATGTTACTAACACTTTCGAACGGAATTCGTTAAATTTTTCTAGCTAAGCTATAGGAATATATGGTATACTATAAGTCTATATAGTGAAATTTCCGCTAGGTGGTTGTCAGCTGTCCTGTATTCGCACGTACCCAAACTCTGCCTAGTTATTTTCCATAGCCTATAGGCCTTATACTACATTGTAAAGCAGAGTATATTTTCTAGCTAAACTAATTTTATGAATCATCTTCTTATCTAAGCCTATATTAACGATCGGTCATTTCTTCTAGTTAAACTAGGAGTATGAAACAACGTATCACGAAAAGCAGGTTATTTCTTCTAGTAAGCAAGCCGTATATTTTAAATATAAAACCTTGCCCCTCTGTCTGTTTTTCAGTTTGTTATTGAGTTAGCACAAACGCTGCTTTTTTTTAGTGTTTCAAGTCCACTTCATGTCGAGCTTCTTGCTGCGCGCAGACAAAGCACCAGTTGGTTAGGCCTTTCTTTGCTTTTTTTTCTCAAGATACCAGCATTTCGTTCCTGACCTGAAGAATTTTAGACGACTCACAAAATATGGAACTGATATCTGTTATGTTTTGACGTGACATGACCAATCCGCATACCATACGTAGGCCATAATTTCAGTTAATATTTCGGAGAACTATTATTAAAGCAAATTGCAATTACTGTCTGTGCTACGACCAGCATGTTTCTAATATACTGCTCGCACGCTGCAATTGCAAGAGCTACAGTATATATTTGTGGTAGGGTTAGAAAGTAATCTAGAATTAAATTGGATAGTAAATTAATACCACTATTTTACTCAAAATTTACTGCGAGTCGTTTTACACTCGGTGACACTGACTGGTTTTCATAGCCACCTTCATCAATTATTCATTGACACGTTAGATATAACAATTAAAATGGTATATATCTAACATTTCACTTGCTCCTCGAGCGTTTTAAAAAAGGCCATGATGAAGGTAACATTCGAGATCATGGGAACTACCCCAAAGATCCGATGCCCTCGTGTCTGGTCCCGCGCTGCGTAAGAGAGTCATACTTGTCCGGAATTTCTACTAAGCATAGTTTTCAATGTTCTTTATAAGTATGTGCATTGGGAAAAAAGTGCCGCATATTACAAACGACAAACACCCAAACAGACAGAGATACTTTCTCATCGTGTTTGTCAGTAATGTAACTCAGAAAATTAAGAATGGATCTTCGTGAAATTTGTAGGAATTGTTGGACATGTCAAAAGACACAAGGGTCCAAAAATTTTGCTGGTGATCGTATTCTCCGTTGGCGCGTTTGACTCATGTTTGTGAAAATGATAGTCAGAGGTATAACTCAAAATGTTTTCAATGAATCTTCATAAAATGTGTGCAGGAATTGTTGTATATGTTAAAAGGCAATAATAACCAATTTTTTTGTGATGATCGGCTTTTCCATTTACGTCTCTGACTACAATTTGCCAAAATATTTGTCAGAACATAACTCAGACAGTTACTAATGAATATTCAAGAAAATTGTAGAAGCTATTCTTAGAGTCAGGAGGCACTAATGGGAAAGTTTTGATGATTATAAAGCATAATTCTGATTTCAGGACTAATTTGAATTTCTCTTTCTGTAACATTGCCCTGTTCAGCAGACATGTATGCTCCTAGAGTGCTCTAGTTAGCAATGTAATTGTTATTTACATTGTTAGAACAATAATATTGTCTTTACTACCATTCACATCATTACTAATACTACTATTGTTATTGTAATTATCATTGTTATTATCATCGATCTGTTGATGAGCAAAGTGGGACGAAGTGTATATCGCTCGTATGGCAACACTGCTCACCTGCCCACAGCAGCATGGCACTCGCTGCCCCCGATGCCATATTTAGAGGCGACAATTTATCATCGTTGTTGGGAGAGCGCTGGCGTGATGCAACCAATGCTCTCCGTCGAGCTGTTGCAACTATCTTAATATTCTGGGCAGCGTCTACTTGCACAAGAGAAGTATTTTTGTCCTCTCCAAAGATAGTTTACGGAGCCGAGGTGCTGGTCTACAGCTAGATTATTGTGGCTTCTGTATCTCTGTTTAGAAATGCTAAACATCTTCGATTTTTATCCTCTACGATGATAGTTTACAGAACCGAAATTTAGTCAGTATGCAGATTTACAAGGTATAAGACATACCCCTATGGTTGAGTACTATGCCTTTCATTTTGAGATAATTTGTTGCATCTCTGCTTACAGGGAAAAGCATTTTATTTTCTTCTAGAGATAGTTTATAGAGCCAAGCACGTGCCGCTCCGGTTAGAGATAATTTTACATTGCTTGGAATTTCTTTCGACTAAAGTAAATTCCTTCTTAATTCAGGATAATCGCATTTCTAACAATGCAAATGAAACAATTTGCTAGTTTCAGGAGAAACTGCCAAATATGGAACGCATCTTTCTTTAGTTCCTTCATACAGTTATCACATAATATATAAATCCTTCTTTAGTTAGAGCTCCATCCTGATACTTGCAAATAAGTAACGTTGTATCCTCAACATGCAGTTTACTAAAGTTTAAGTTATAGCTAACCATGATATCAGGTGTTGCGTTGTGTGCTGTTATAGGCTTTATCTCTTTACCGCCCAAAAGGACCATTTGGACCCCTTCAAGTTGTGCTGCTTTTCCGACTGTTAACGCTTCGGTGAGACGTTAAAATTCTGACTATTAACTTAATTTCATAAGATAGACTATCGTATATCTCTCCCATTAAGTAAAGGTTTTCCGTTCAGCTTATTTAAAACAAAATGAGCCCATTTAACGAACGAACTAAGAGCGACAGGAACCCAAGCGTACATGGAAGTACACTAGAACGTAACTAAGAATCTAACAACTTGCTTTATGCAATCATATATAAAACTTGATTCTATCGCTAATAAACTAACTACCTATTTGTTGTGAATATATGACATATGAGAATAAGATCATAAACTTTAGTTATTCATTTGCAAAACTAACATCGAACTAACACGCAGACTGTTAATTAATTCGAAAAAATAACACGCAGTGTCCTTCATCGACCATGATTTCAACAATATTTACATCCGCCAAGGAGGTTTCGTTTTTGTCGGAGTTTTTCTTTATCTGTTTCTTTGTCTATCTGTCGCGAAGATAGTTAAAAAAGTTAAGAACGGGTCTTTATCAAATTTACAGGGAATGCTAGGGCGAACAGATGATAACATTTGGTGAAGATCCGTCCCACTGTTTGCTTCTTTCCTCGTCTGCCTGTCTTTTCTTGATAACGTCACTCAAACAGTTATGAACGGATCTTCATAAAATTTGTATGTAGGAGATGTTTCGAAGAGCAGCTGACCAAATGTTTGTGATGATCTGTCAGTCCATTTCCCTATTGGTCTCTGCGTTTCTTTATATCTCTGTCAGTGACAAAACCCAAATGTTATGAAAGAATTTTAATGAAATTTGCAGGAATAGCTTGAATCCTTAAAAGACAAATTTTAGTGATGATCCACTGATGTGCGTTTGTTTGTTTTAGTGTTTGTCAAAATATAATCTACAAACTTACGGACTGAATTGAGATAAATTGCAGGAACTGTTATTAAGGTTATGAGGTACAAATGGCCAAAGTTTGATAGCTATTTCTTAAAAAAAGCTATTTATTAAAAAAAAGGTTGCAGGACCAGTTTGAATTTCATTAACATTACCTTGGTTGGCGCCGGTATGCGCTCTAGTTCCGTTTCTCTCCTATTTATTGAACAAAGACTGTTTTCGGTTGTGAGAAAATTAATTCTAAAATTACCGATTTTTACTTCAATTTCAGCATGTTTAAAACGTCCTCAGCTGAAGCACAATTAGAGCAACGTAAGTTTGAACCATACTTGTTCCATTGCTAATATCACACACTGCGCAGTACGTTGGCTACGTCGTACGTGTGTGCGCAGGTCTATAGAACATTTCACGGCAGGTCGGAGGTCACAAGTATAACAAAAGCAGGGGTAACAATGCATCTGCTATCACCCTCGCTACTCAATAGTAGCTTCATTAATTACTACTACAATGGTACCGTCAACAAAAGTCTACTGTAGACGCGACTCCCACTATATGGCCTCCAGGGTACACCATCGAAGAATTAATTAACTCTTTGATGGAAAATAAAAGGCGACCTCTGCCGACAGCTACTGGACTTAATTGACGTAGCAACTTGCGATATAAAGTCTGGAAATATGGAAGTTGCTGCGATATTTTTAGCCGGACGAATCTGTGACAAATATTGGGCAATTTTCCCGGGAAATTTCCGATGTTTAATTGATACAACATGCGATATAACGCCCAGAAATATGGAAGTTGTTGCGGTATTTTTATGTCGATTAAACTTAGAGAAATATTGTACTGTTTTCCAGGAAATTTTTGTCCGTAATTTAAAGAGCACTCCTAATTGAAAGTTGTATCGTTTACTGGAACAAGAATTACTGGTTAATTAGTATATTCATTGTTAACTGAAAGATCCATGCACTAATTCGAAGAACAATCATTTCATTCAAATTTACATTTGAATTGAAAGATCCATTGTTAAATGAAAGACCCATCGCTACTTCAAAGAATAATTTTAATTGAAACACCATCGTTAATTGAAAGATCTATTATTTATTGAAAACCCACTCACTTATTGAAAAACGCATCGATAATTGAAAAACCACTGTTAATTGAAAGATCCATCAGTTATTGAAACATTCACGATTAGTAGCAACATCCAATCTTAATTGAAATATCCATCGCTAATTAAAAGATCTATCAGTAACTAGGACATCCATCGGTAACTGAAAAATTGATCATTAACAGAAATATTCACTCTTGATTGGGCGATTCATTGATTGAATGATTCATCCGTAAATGAAAAATCCGTTATTAATGAAAGATCCACTCGTAACTATTGAAAGATCTATCGCTAATTAGAAGATCTGTCGGTAATCGAAAAAAATTCATCAATAATGAAAAGAACCACTCTTAAATGATAGACCCATCGCCCATTGGAATATCCATCGGTTTCTGAAATATCCACCCCTATTAATTTTTAATGGATTGCTGCCTTTGCTGGAAATAACCCCCCGTGTTGTGAGTCTATTTGCCTCTTGATTGAACCAGTCGCCACTTTTGATGGCTAAGAACAGCAGTACAATGTAAAAGATGTACATCTGTTTATCATTTGTTGAAATGCCCGTCATTCTGGTGCCAAACTTATGCACGCTTAGTAGGCTTTCTTCCATGAATTTTTAGTTTTATTTTGGCCGACATTCGTTTAGATTGCAGAAAGCTTGGACAAAATAACACTAAAGATTCAGTCTAAGTCAACTACACTTCAAAAATATATATCTGTTTATTTATATAAATAAATAAATAAATAAATAAACATTTGCTAAGTTGAAAATGACATTTATAGCTTCTTATGGTAACCTATCAAAAATTTGGCAAAATCCTAACGAATTAAATTGACCAACTTTAAGCCTGCCACCTCATGAGCTGAGGTACAACAAAACGCTCATCGTGGGTAGCTATATTTATATATAGAACAGGTGGGTGGAGAAAGTGCTGTGTACGTCTTTACTGGAGGTAATTGGTGCAATGAATCGGCGCTTTTCCAGCAAATCAGAGTATCGTTTAGAAGAGGGTCAAGCTGCCAAACCTTGTTGCGCTTTTCTACTCGCTATTTGCAGAGCGACGCTTCCAAAAACTCTAGATGAAATCGAGCTAATTTCTGTCAATTTGAGCAAAGAAGTTTAAACCTCCGTACGCCGCTATACATGCAGCTGCCGTTCACTGTAGCGAAATGAAAACAGAAGAGAAAAAATTACTTCAAAGCCCGTGTTCTCTGTGCTGCTTCGGAGTCCTGCCCTGAAAGATATTGCGGTACGTAGGTACTGGACACTACTATATTTACTGCATTTTTTCAACCAGTCTAAAATTCTGCTTGGCATTCTGACACCTGTAGGTCTACAGTATTTAATTATTTTTTCATTGCTCCCGTAAAAACTCAATTTCGTTCCTCTCAGAAATTCAAATTATTTTCAAATTTTATCTCTCACTCCGTATCCGAAACGCACAAGAGTTGTTCCCTCCAGCGGCGCGGCACAGCGATCAGGGGCGCTGTTTCACTCGTTGTCACGAACACAGACGTTCTATTCCCAAGCCATTGAAAACAATCGTGAAAATTTTGGTAATTCAGTGTCAGAATTTCTGTCATTGCTAGTATACTTTAGAGGAGGGAGGGAGGGGGAGTACTGATGCAAATGTCATATGAGCCGCCAGTTCATGACACCATAGTTCGGACAATCTGTTATCGACTGCAGCCGTACACACTTGGGACATTTTTCTAGAAGTATCGGTGGTATCAGCAATTTCGATCCTTTTGGGCCGATACCGATACCACAAAAAAATGGCCGGTACATTTGGTACTAATACCCGTACAGATACTCTGATTTACCAGCATCAGAAACTATAGTCTGACCATTTTATAAAGGTACTTCGGTGGTGGGCAAATTCTTCTATGGCGTTTTCAATTATCTGGGTATTTCTGAAATCTTCAGATCTAAGCCCCGCCCACTACCTGTATATAAAAAATTTCAGAAATACCCACAGAATTGGCACCGTAATAGAAGAATTCGACTACGACCGAACTGCCTTGATAAAATGGTCAGACTAGTTCCCTAGTTGGGGTGTACCTTAACTTTACATTTGAAAGTAGTTTCTTTGATTCTTCTGCGGCTATACGGTTCTAACAACACTTTTTGGTCGTTCCGACTCTGTAGCACGCGTCTCGTTTGCCCGGAATACTCCGTCATGGCGTTTCCATTTTTTTCGGTATCAGCTCCATTTCTCTACTTTGAATCGTTCCGTCAGGCAGCCATTTACACTAAGAAAACTTTGGATGCATATAAGTGTTTCATAGAGAAAAATTTAAATAGGTGTTTCATGGCGTAGTTTGGTGTGTCATTGTAGCACACTGCCCTCGGAAAAACTTATTTTAACTAAATAAAACTGAAAATTTTCATTGATTTGTTACACGTACGAAGCGAGACGCGGTTTCATACTACCAAACAGCTCGCTAGTGTAAGCTAAAGCTTAGTTTCCTAGGTTGCATAAATTTTAGCTGTTTTTGATGCTTCTTCGTACATTATTGGCTTTTCCGTTAACCTTAACACATAATTGCATCATCAATGTGCCAAGTGTATCATCATGACACACTTTAACTAACTTTGCTATCATGATAATCGCTCATTATCTAGCATACAGTAGATACACTAACGTACATTTCATTTTGCATCAATTATTCAAGAAATTTGACTCTATAGCATAATATAATATTATTATTACCTCCGCCAAGAAGCTTCTGTTTTCGCCGGGTTTGTCTGTCTGTTTGTTTGTCCGTCTATCTGTCTGTCTGTCAGTCTGTCTGTCTGTCACCAAGATAACTTAAAAATTTATGGACTGCTTTTGACAAAAATTACAGGGATTGTTAGGTATGTTAGAAGGAACAGATGATTACCTTTTGGCGAAGATCCGTTCATCCGTTTGTTTGTCTGCCTCATTTTTCTCAATGCCATAACTCAAAAAGTTATGGGCGGATTTATATGAAATCATAAGAGTTGTTAGGTATATTACAAAGAGTATATGACCAAATTTTTGTGATGATCACTTTGTTCATTCGTTTGTTTGTCACTGTTTTTAATTTTATGTCTGTTAGCAGAATAACTCAAACAATAATCAATGTATCTTTATGAAATTTTTAGGGGTTGTTATTAATGTTAAAAGACATAAATGACTAAATGTTGGTGCAGATCGGTTGGTTCGTTTGTGTGTTTGACTTATGTTTGTCATAACGTTTGTTAGCAGCATAACTCAAAAAGTTATGAACGGATCTTCAAGAAAATTGCACAAACTATTATTACTATTAAAAGGCACAAATGATTAGATTTTGAAGTTGATACTATAAAAATCATAGTTTCAGAGCCAATTTGAATTTTTTGCTACCGTTTCGTCGCTTGGCGGAGGTATGCGCTCCCTCAGTGTTCTAGTTATTATTCTTATTCTTTTATTATTACAGAAGAATTAGATTAAGTGTGTCATGATGATGCACTTAGTATATTTATGAAGCACTGGCGTGTTTCAGTTTTGGGATATTAATGCATGTAATTATTTTTTATGGATCTAAATGCATCAAAAGCCACCAAAATTTTTCTCAGTGTCCATCTTGGCTCTAAATATGTAGCTCATAGAGTGCCGGGGCATATGTTCCGGTGTCTCTATGGGAATGGGCCTCTTGGTTCGTCTACTGCCGCTTATCTAATCTAAAATTTGCCGTTGCTCTTGCTCTCTGCTGCTGCACTAATGCACTCGCTTCCTTGCTCTCTCTTTCCTGGTTTTCTCTACGTTTGTTATCATTTCGTTTTTTTGTGTGTGGTGTTACTGTTGTCACAGTTCAGAAACGCTAATCGTGTTTCACTGTCAATTTTTCGTAAATACAAAGTCAGTGAGAAAGACCGCGCTTCCCTTTTCGTTAGTGTGCACGTCCGCATTACTTAATTGTTTACTGTTCCTCAGTGCAGTGCCAAATTTTGGCACACTCTGCCCTCAAATATCCAGAGTGCAGTGCGGCACCTTCTCTCTGCTTCCCCAACTTCATGGTCCGATGCCTTTTTCCAGTTTGCTCTACCACAACTTCAAAGTCCGATGTCTTTTCTCGTCTTTCACTACTACAGCTTCAAAGTCCGGGGCCTTCTTCCGGTTTGCTCTACCACAGCTTCAAAGTCCGGTGCCTTTTCTCAGCTTTCACCTCTACAGCTTCAAAGTTCGATGCCTTTTTCTGATTTACTCAACCACAGCTTCAAAGTCTGATGTCTTTTCTTGGCTTGCTCTGCCACAGCTCCAGAGCGCGTCACCTTCTCTCGGCTTACTCTACCACAGCT
>LQNS02000137.1:10975148-11006876 GCA_001587735.2 Parhyale hawaiensis | reverse complement strand
CCTTCTCTCGGCTTACCCTACCACAGCTCCAGAGTGCATTGCCTCCTCCAGCTAGCATGGTTCGCTCAAGTCCCCGCACCTTCTCTCCCGCTCACTCCGAGTCCAGTTCTTCGTGACAGTTTGTCGACCTTGTGCTGCTGCTGCTGCCGCTGCTGCTGCTGCTGCGCAGTTACCATCGCTGCTCTAAATACCGCAGCAGGATCTCTGACGGATGACCTGCGGCTCGCCTGCTCTGGCTGCTCTACCTGTAACACTTGCGGCGTCTCTGGCACGTCGGTGCGGCCTGCACATCGAAATGTGAAGTTGCAATAGCAGGTGCATTGTTGTCACCCATTTTGGTTCCAGGCACTCAGACGAGCTTGCATATCTGGAGTTTGGGAGGGAAGCTGAAAGGTAAATGCATTTCTGTCTCCATTTTAGGCTCCAGGCGCACCGAAGTGCACTTCCCATCTATGGATAGACTTTGGGCAGCGACGTTGTGAAAAAAATGAAATGTATCTCCTTTTCGTTTCGGGGTTTCCGAAGTGTCCTTCTCATCGGCATGTGGACTTTGACGCCGAGTTTCCAATCAAGTAGGCTCTACTGTAGCTATTTTAATTCACTTTAGGTTTGTCGAATTGACCTCCTCTTAGAAGTTCCAACGACGAATTGATAAACATTGGCTGTGGCACTCATTACAAATGCTAATGCGATGCGAAGAGGAGATCAAGAGCTCCAAACTCGTATAGCGGTTTTTGTTGATTCGCTTTCACATTAAAAGATTCCACCGCTACCACTCTTGAAGTCCATATATCGATCTGTATATGGAACGCATACATATATCACAGTCGTCGTAGGGCTGCAGTCAAGTCATTATTTCCTTGTTCCAAAGAATAAAAATAAAAGATGTTCTGTTACCAGCAGAATACGTGTGCCGCCTGCGCGTCTGTCAGCCTCTGAAGACTCTCCGCTGTCTGCACAGTGTAGCTATTTCTTGGATGTTTGTTGTCTGCACTGAGCACACAAGCACACACACACACATGCACACAACCAAGTTTTTAGTTGCCTGTCTACTGTCTGCATGCATATCAACGGGTGGACGACTGTTTTATTTTTCCGTATTCCAACCTTTCCTTGGCTGCTTACTGTCGGCACAAACTGGCGCCTTTGGTTGACTGGTTGTCATCCGCACACTGCAACCTTTGGTTGATCGTTTATTATCTACACACATAGCAGGCTTTCTTTGACTGTCTGCACACATAGCAAGTTTTGGTGGACTGTCTGCACATAGAGCTACTTTTGGTTGACTGTCTCCTGTCTGCACAGGTATCAGCTGATGGAAGATTGCTTACTGACTGCATATACAGTGGACTTTGCTGGGCCGTCTGTGACCTGCAGCTAGGACTGGGCAGTCTGTTCCTTGAAAGTACAACACCCGGTGTAGCAAAGGTTACTGTACTGCATTTCGCTTCGATAGTATCAGCAGCAACAATGTATAAGAATAAAAGTGACCTGAATTGTATGAAATAAATAACTGACTGTCTGTCTCTGCGTGCGATGGCGCTGACGATAAGCAGTTATTCAACAGGCTACAAAATGCAGGTATGCCTGTTTGTAGCTGTTGGTGACAGTATTGCTGCCATCACTTCTGTACGACGTCGCTGTCTCACAAATACAAACTAAGCTCCTGTCTGCAGATGTCCCTATCACACAAAGATACAATGAGAGCCTGTTTACAAATGTCTCTGTCCCACGAACCTGTCTGTGGAGATAGCTACTCACATACAGGAAAAACACATATCCGTAGAAATCGCATTTTCACGAATAGGGAACATACCCGTCCGCAGAAGTCGCTGTCTCACAGACTCACACTCAACGCCTGCCTGCATCGGTAAGTGACGAAGGCCTGCAGCAGAGCTTGTGGTTCAATAGGTGCGTTTTTACGGACGAGTTTGGCCGCAAGGCAGAGCGCTGGGCGGCCTTAGAAGGTCGTCCTGCAAGGGTACCGCAAGGACGTGTTGGCCACTCCACCAGCAGCCAAATAAGAGAAGTAACTGTTCGGATTTCTCTCCAAAGAAGAAAGCGATAAGGCCACCGAACCCAGCCAGTGCTGCTGGTGCCGCCGTTGTTTTTTAAACCAAGAAAAAGCAGACGAGAGAATCGAGGCTCCGGCGATGGTCTGTAAGAGCTTGTTAACTTACCTATGTCTATTCGTACTTGACGCTCTCTTCAATGAGATTGCTTGGTTCATCCTTCGTTATGGGGGGACAGCACTCCAATCGCCAGTTTGCTTAGACCTTCGATCGAGATGATTTTCCTTCCTCGCCCATTATGCTTTTTTCATTCCTTGTACTCTTTCTGATTATTTTGTCGCTACTCTTCCTACTTCATTTACTCTCAACGCCAATGTATTGATTTCTCTGTTTCCTTCGCATGCCCGATCCTGTTTTCTCTGTTTAGAATGTGCGATCGCTGGGGAGAAGTAGGCTGGACCAGCAACATTACAGTGATCTTCATGAAGTTAATATCCGCCTTCAGTTTTGCACAGACTCTAAGCGTTCGTTTAATCTGCACGCCGTTTCGAGCATCAACTATATCCATCAACCGTATATTAAAAATTCTCAAACAAGCCTATAGAGAGATAATGCAAAAATTTTACACGGTATGATGGCTATTGGAAAGAATTACGGAGCATACATGGAGGTGATATTGCTAGTATTGGTGCTGGACAAAAACTGGTACATTCTTTTTGACGCTTCACTATCGTTATGCTATTGCCGGATAAAGGCAAGTGCAGCAAGTTAAAAGTCGCATTGTATTTATATTTATTAACGGATTATGTTTCTTAATGGTAATTGCTTCTGTTATTCTCAAGACAATTTTTTCGAAGAGCAGTATAACACAGAAAACATATTTATCAATTCATCTGCAGGTAGAGCGTTCATGTGATAGGCGTATGCATAATGGAAGTAAGTACTGCTAGGATTAGAGCATCAACAGAGTTTCAAAGCCTATAGTACGGGATCAGTTTTACACAGCTTCTGATGGACGTTTCAACGTTTTTGCATCAAATTTGAAACTTGGCAACTTCAAAAATTGTACATAAAGTGGGACATTCTGGTGACTAGAAGTGTCACTGGCAGTTTGATTAGTAAAATCTTGGTAGAGCAGTTAGCAAAATCTTGGTAGAGCAGCTTATACACAGTGGAAGCCACAACTGATTGGTGGCAGTTACAATTATAAGAGATTTGTTTGAGTTTATTCTTCTGTAAAAAGCTGTTCAACTAGAAGATAATTTCAGTGCTGCAGATAACACCAATATAATCCTAGCAGCAATTGATGGCATTATTCATATGACCGCCCATCAGCTCTCCTGCCGATGTTGTGATAAATAAACTCAAAATCTTGAACAGCTTTTCTAGCAAACTTGACTTGAGACTAACAAACGTAATTACCATTAAGTAACATAGTCCATACATTGCCGCAAAATACGCCAGGCTTTTAACTTGTTACACTTGCTTTTATTCCGGCAACCGTAGTCACGCGTCAAAAAGATTGTGTCTTTCTCTAGCATCTATAAGAGCAATATACCTCTTTCATATATGCTCTCTAATTCTTTCGAACAGCAACAATATTGTATATATTTTGTGTTTTGTTTCTCTATCGGCTTGTTTTAGAATTTTTAATATGCCTGATGAAGACTACTGCTGTTGGTCGAATGCTTTTAGCTTAAGTTGTATTTATATTTATTAAGAACATATTCTCGGATGGCTTTAAGGAAATCAAACAATGAAGCAATTCAAAATTTTGGCAGCTTTAAAGGACTTTTAAAGTTTGTAATGAATTCTAATTTCACGCATGGTAAAGTACAAGACGTTACGCCTTCATTACGCATGGTACACTAAAAGACGTTACGCCTTTAGTATTAGAGAGGGAAATATGTATAAGGTAACATTGGTGCAGTCTCAGGAATGAGTAACCATAGATAGTTACCTCCGCCAACAAGGTTTCGTTTTTCTTAAATTGCCTATTTGTCTGTCTACAAGATAATTCAAAAAACTATGAACTGATCTTTGCGAAATTTAAAGAGAATGTTAGATATGATAGGAGGAACAGATGATTAACTTTTGGTGAAGATCCGTTCAACTGTTTGTTTGTGTGTTTGTTTCTTTGTTTTTTAGTTTGTTTGTTTATCTACCTACCTCTTGTTTCTCTGCAGCATAACTCAAAAAAATATCGACAGGTCATTATCAAATTTACAGTAGCAAATGACCAAATTTTTATATTAATCTTTTTTTTTCATTTGTTTGTTCATCTCTCTCTTTGTGAAAATGTTTGTTGTAGCATATATGATTATGAATGGATCTTCATGATATTTGCAAGAATTGTTAGAAATGCTCAAAGTCGCAAATGACCGAATTTAGACGTTGATCGGCTTGTCGGTTTCTATGTTTGACTAATGTTTGTCAGAACATAACTCAAAAAGTTCTTGACGGATCTTCAAGAAAATTACATAAGCTGTTATTACTGTCACGAGGTAGAAATTAATGACCAAATTTTGGTGATGATGAAGAAGAAATCTTAATTTCAGGACCAATTTGAATTTTTTGCTAACATTCAATTGCTTGGCAGCAGTATCCACTCTCAGAGTGCTCTAGTTCAAATGTGCTACTAGTCACTGGAATCTTAGTATCTGTTTTCACAATTTCATAGCCATGTCGAGTACCCTAGCATTAAGAAGAATAACATATTACTCTGTGAAATTTGCACAAGTTTCAGTTAGTAATGATGAATAGTAATTAGTAATAATAAATGACAAGTGAATAATTTAGTTAGCACTTCTATTTTTGATTAAGTTATTATAAAAAAAGGTATATTACTGTAACGGAAACTTCACGAACAACTTTCTCCGTAGTATCATATTAAAATAGTAGAAGCAGTTGTAACTACTATATAATATGCATTGAGACTGAAAGGGACCAAAAGGTCTATTTAACTGATAAAATGTCATTTTGTTTCCAGCCTCTTCTTTTTTATCTATCCGTCAGAAGATTTATTAACGAGGGACTATTTGGAACAGCACAAAGGTTCATGCAAGGAGCGTTGTTTTTATTTGGTAATTGGTGAACAAATAGATGTTCTGCTAACTATTTAGGTGTTAGCACATTATTGAACATTTGTTTCAGTTACTCCTTCTTTTACTTGCATACATCACGAGTCACAACACTGTCGTATCGCTCTAACCTCACCACAGCCGAGAGTCGTCAGTCATCACACTGTGATATCTCTCCTACTGCATTAATATCCGCAGTCATCACACTCTCGCATTGCTATTACTTTGACTATAAGCTTGCATCACTCTTCATTTCATTCTTACATCACTCATACGTCTCCTGAATCATCACACTCTCGTATTACTTTTGATTTACAAACATCACGAGTCACAACACTCTCGTATCTCTCCTACTTCATCAAAATCCCCAGTCACCACAGTCTCGCATCGCTCTTACTGCACCTGCATCACACTTCACCTCACTCTAGTGTCGTTCTTACTTCTCCAAAATCCCGAGTCACAACACTCTCGTATTTCCTAACGTTGCCACGATCGCTATACGTTTTGCCTGAGCAAAATCTCGACACCGCAGTCGTGCTCAGCACCGTCATAACGTACCTTATAACGGCCCTCAAACTCCCTTTAATGTTCCTACGTGCAGTATTTCCTGCAACTTTCACTCGATAAGCGTCGGCGGGGTGTCTTTAAGCATCTTTTAATCGGGTTATAGAGCACTCGAAAACAACTGGCACTTGTGAAGTTTTATTGCTGCAATACACCTTCGTGAAATTTGGCTATCAGCACACGAGCGCGTATGTGGATTACACCTCAGTGTAAGAGAAAAACATCGACCTTACGGTGCCATGAGTAACTGTCTTTAGGTTACACTTTATGGCACCTTAGTGAGGGACGAATGAAAGTGTAGAATTGCCTTTCTCTAACCCTTAATATACAGTACATGCAGTACCTTAAGTCACAGATCACATTATGTAACTTTATTATGGTAAAGTCATCTTTGACTGCACCCTCCACTAGCAAACCCACACTCACTGGTTCGTGCTGCAGATATAGGCCAACTGGCGCCAGAGGAGTAAGTACAGCTGCAGTCGGCCACGGATCGTAAATATCTATGGCGCCGTAGCGGAAGTCTCAATGACCCGCGCCCCCCACCCTCCCATTCCTTAGAAAGTGATAGTGCCCCATGTAGCTATGCACACCAAGTAAGTTTGCTGACTCAGCGCATCGGGCAGCACAAAGATCCCTCACCAGGCACAGGGCTCGTTCCCGCCTCCTTCAGCACAACTGTGCAGCACACTAGGCCTCCTGCTACCGTGGGTAGCATGAATATACTTACGAATATTAGTATCGTTTAGTACCAGCTCTTCGTTCTGGCGTGCCTGGTTATAAAGAGACCAAGCACTGACACTCAGACAACCGAAACGGGCTGCATTTTCAAGTTTCATCGAGAGCCCAAGAACTAGCGCCCAATATTAACAGACTCGCCCTCAGACACCGGTAACAGCCAATGAGCTCGCAGCCCCGATCAGTGCTGGAAGAGTGACAGTAATCTGAAACGCAAATACTGCTCTTGGGAAAATCCTTGAAGATGAAATTTTTTGGAGTATTGAGTACACATCACAATGTTCGTATCGATATAAATATATATATATATAGTTTTATACGTATATATATCTATACTCGTATATAGAATCACACGTATGCAAATATTTTGATTTCGTTAAAATAAAGACCTTTTTGCATTGTATTGTATGTGGTCTCTACTCTTCAGCAAATTCCATTCTTCAGAATGTTGCCCAGAGAAGTACGTAGCAGCATTTTATATTACTGTTACTTTCTACAAGCTTTCGTCTTCACAAAGATTGGAGCATCACTAATATGTATGTACTCGAAAGTATACTAAATGTTTTTGCAGCGTCAGATCCCAAATATATTGGTTGTATAATATCAGTCCCTCAAAATGCACGGCTACTTCAGTAACATCCTATCTTCCAAAGATTTCTGGCAATGCAAGAGCACGAGTATTTCAAAAAGTACTTGTATGTAGTACCTCAAAAAATCTGTCTTTCAAACATACTGATACTTCAGTAACATCTGTTCTCCACAAAGTACTGGTAGTTTAATAATATCTGCCCTCTACTAAGTACTAGTACTCAAATAATATCTACCCTCCAAAAAGTACTGGTTTTCCAATAACATCTGACCTCCCCAATGTACTGCATGCAGGGTACTCCGATAATGTCCACTACAGCATAGATTAAAATATACCCGCATAGTCCACCTGCCATATTTCTGCCAAGCATTTTTGCAACTCAGTTTTCATGTGGCGCATGAGAACTGCGTCAGAATTTGGAAAAATTTTATTATTATATACTATTTCATATTGTTGGACTCGGCAATGGTTGCTGAACAAGTATCTGCCCTAAAACCTGCTTAATTAAAAAAAATAAAGAACTGTAGTGAACTATGCTTTAATATTGGGAATACTATGTTTCTGTAACTTTTTTCTTTTTTTAGGGACTTAGTTGAGAATCTGTCATAATAATAATAATTTAGTAAAGAGTCCCTTATTGTAAAGAATGTCTGCTGGGTTCGATGTTGTACTTTGGCTTATGATAAAATATCGGATGGGGTGTTCTATCTGTTTTATTTTGGTTTATTTTATAAACAAGTAAGCATGCCTATATGCAGGCTTAATCTCAGTGCAATAGCCTATATGGCATACGCTGGAATCCGCAGGGCAGGAGAAGTAAACTATTGCAGCTCATTTTCATAGCTTTTTTAATTATGCACAATGCATTGTCAACCTGTATCTATAAAGCAATATGTTTAGTGTGGTGATTAATCATATAATTTGTTTGAGACCAAATGAACTGGCAATATTAAGCTGAAATGGTAATGTAATGAAAAACTGACTGGGTATGAACATGCAATGCGTGGACTATATGCATCAAGTTTATTGAGTGAAATTTCGGTACACCTAGAAGTTATGTTCATAATTAAATTCCTAAGTGATTTTTATTGAGCTATATTACTGTCCACTGATGAAGCATGCTGATCGATAGAATGAATGGATGAATAAAACAATGAATAAAGCAATAACATGATATCACAAGTGCCATGCTCGATACAAAACATATTTAGTGATCTATAGCTGCTTGACGTCTTCATTTCGAAAGACTCCATCTGCCTCCTGGAAATAGAATAATTTCCTTGTGAAATTCAAGGTGGATTAAACTTAAGATAACATTAAAAACGTATTACTGACTATGGATCACTTCAAATTTTATTGTACTGAAGACCTTCACATCCATGTAAAGGTAAGTAAACTTGGATACTGCCCGAGGCTAAACTGTTGATTATGTGCCTCAAAGCGAAACCGTCGAGATAGACTCTTCTCGATGGTCTCACTCAAAGTCTTACAGTGCAAGGCATCGAGCTAATGCATATCAGCAGGATCGAAAATTAACCAATGTACACATTAAATTACAAAAGAATCAGCAATGGAGTGATATTTGCTTTAAAGTATTATTGACCAAAGTCGTTTGGCAGTTTAACCTCCGCTTGAGTGCCCGGGCCATCTCCTTCTATCTGATCGGCACCTCTCTCTGTACACGTGTCAAACGGAGACCAATGTACTGTACCTCACGTTCCTGTAAATAATGCGCACTACGTACGCATATGTTTTTTACATAAAATCCCAATCTTTGGGAAGTTAGAATAATTTTTGCATCATTTTCTACATATCCGAAATGGATTACCTTCCCAAACCGATGTTCCCTATATTGACAAATCTTCCATTCTTCTTCATAAATAGATTTCTTGCAATATTGTAAATTTATTGATTTTTGTTTGAGGCCTTTGTCGCGAAGTATTGGGAGTCCCATAACATCTGCTTTTAAAAAGTATTGCATGGAACTTAATAACACCTGTCCTTCATAGACTATGTACTTGTACTACAATACCATGTTCTGTATATTGCAGAAAGCTCCAGCATCTCGCTAACTTTTGTTCTTCAAAAGGTAATGTTATTTCAACAGCATTTTCTCCTCCAGGAATTACTGGTATTTCTGTAAAATATTTTTTCGAAATAGTTATGACACTGCAACAATATCTACCGTACAAAAGATACTGCTACTTCAATTTCATTTTTTCCTCGGGCGTACAGTATAATTACCATTTCAATTAATAATTCCCATCCCTGTAGAAAATTCATTGATATTTTCATCAACTTCTGACCCTGAAAAAGGCATCAAATTTCAGCTTCCCGATATGGCATCGAGCTGTCCAGTTGCCACAATTTGCAGTGTAGTACGAACATTAATTTGCCATCCGATCAGAGGTAATTTCCTCTAAACTTCAGTGCTACACAGATTAGAGGTCGCAAAAAGTGTCCCTGATATCCGTCAACACCGACGGATGACAGATATAAAGAATACGGTATGTGTGGCGTAAGTTGCAGCGCAATACTTATGTTCAGATGAGGTCTTGCCAAAAACGAAAACTGCTATCGTAGGTGATAATTTGGTCTACTTATCCCTGTAATTGAACACGGGAGAAATTACACACTCTACTTGTCATACGAGATCCACTTTTTATGGTAGAAATGAAGCGAATATATACTTTCACTCGTAGATAAAGAGCGTTGCTAGAATATCCTTGGGCAATCAAATGAACACGATAATTATTTCAACTCTCATCCTCCCAGGAATTAAGATTGCAGAAACTACAGCTATTCTCTGGGTAGACATTAGATAGAAAAGTATATTTAAGAGCACTGACTTACACACAATAAGAAGACGTAAAGAGTCGTAGTTAGTTTATGATGTACCAAAAAGAATGTAATGTTTAGACCATGAAGTTGTCCAGTAGATAGATAAGTTTCACTATGTAGAAATGTTCACACTGAGGAAATACCGTTCAATTCAATGTTGTGCTTTGTTGCAATAATAAACGTAGTCTTTTAGACCGTAATTGTTTTATAAATTGATGAAGTCACTACCCTCATGAGCAGAAAATTCCAGGTTGCGATCACACAAACAAATTAATGAGTGAATTAGCAATTATTATTAGCCGTAGCCTTCAGCTGAGAAGTTAGTTAACTTCTACGGTACATTGAAAGTATCAATTACGACTAGCACACATTGTATATCCAATATCAAATCAAATAAATCTAAGGAAACAATTAAGCAAGATAAAAAATAGAACTACTAGCTAATTTTTCTGCGTTTTCAGTTTATAATCTGTATGGAGTGGCTACAAATTTTACTAAGTGTTTGTCGATTTTGAAGCTCAGTTTCGAATAAAGCTAGCTTCAACCTTTTTGTTTTTCATGTATAATTATCTGAATTTTGAGGCCTTAGTGCAAAAATAAACCGAAATTACTTCCCGGTAGGTTCCATTCTTAAATGCTTTCTTTTTCTGCAAACCCAGTATTTCAGTTTTACATTCAGAAAATGTGAAATACTGATACGGCAACATCATGACACTACTTCATAAGGCAGATGTATTACCTGTCCGGCAATGAAATCTTTCTGTGTTAACCAAGAGCGCAAAAATCCAAAAAAATATCTGCATTTTGCATTAGATATCCGAAAACGAGGTCTCCCTAATGAGCTACATGAGAAGATATTCAGCAGGGTTATGTTATTTTTCTGTGTACCATAAATGATGTAAAATACTGAGAAACAATACCTTTTTCTCACTATTATGTATTACGGTGGATATTAATTATTTTAGATGTGTTTGTGTTTATATGTATGTAGCATGAGTATAGGTTACTACGAAGAAACTTACTTAATTTCCACACCAGTAACCCAACCTAACATAAAAAAAAACAATCTCTCCAAGATTTAGCACTCTCTGCATAACAGGCGTAGAAGACTACGGCAGTTGCAGCTATGCTGGTTTGCTGGTCATAGATATTTTATAAATGTCAATGTGAGTTTCAATGTTTCTTTAGCTCGATAGCTCTATTAAATTTCTAAGTGTACTGTATCTGTGGCAGAGTTTCGTAAGTGATGCATGCACAACAACATTAACAATCAAGTGCCCAATACATCGATACCTTCTTGTAAAGGACATCTAGCTGCATTTACTGTGAACCACAAGATGCAGACGGACTCTTTCACCTAATGACATTTCTACGCCATTTGCTAATAACATGAAGCTGGACAAAACTCCTTTATATCTGCTATTGTTGTGCGCATAACCTATTACAGCGACATCCTCAGGGTCTCCTCTGACAAAGATAGTTATTGTCAATATGAATGACAGAATCGTAACTGTCACACTATAGATCTTTGGCTAATACGACTTGCTTCTCGTTGCATGTATTTATAGTCTATTAGATTACGGACACGGAGTACTATTCTCTGTACTCTGAAAGATGCATCTTACCCTCTCAGATAATACTTTCGAATGACAATTGATATCATTTCATTATAAAATTCTAGTCTTTTGCACATATAAATAGAAAAATTTTATTACATATATATCTATAGCAAGCAATAATACATCACTAACGTTCTATGCCTAT
Source organism: Parhyale hawaiensis (assembly GCA_001587735.2). NCBI lineage: Eukaryota > Metazoa > Arthropoda > Malacostraca > Amphipoda > Hyalidae > Parhyale > Parhyale hawaiensis. The sequence continues at coordinate 10,995,288 of LQNS02000137.1, read as the reverse complement.
TAACTGCCTACCTGTTACCTTCCTGCCTGCCAACCAACCTATTACCTATTTATCTATTACATACCTATAATCTGCCTACTTTTTACCTTATACCTATCACCTTCTATGCACAGCAGGTAATAGTTTGGTAAGTCAAAATTACGATACATCTTTAGCTAATAGGAACATAACGGAAGTTGTTTTGCACCAGTTGGATCGATATTGCACACGTGCAATAGCCACTGTAGGAGCTTAAGTAAATTTCTTGAGCGCAACATTTGAATTGTTTAGCTTGTGTTATTTGTTATTTGCCTTCCACTTGTCTTTTTTATTGCAAAGGGAAATGGTTTGAGAAATGTTTCCAAAAATAACCGTAGTTGCGTCGTGTGTCCCTGCCATGGTGCATGCAGTGCTGTTTCCACTCGGAAAACCTAAACGGTTCTCTGTTTTGTAAGGTTAACATCCATTTCTCAGAAAGGTAAGAAATAACAGTATAATATTTAATTTAAAACGCTGGACTGCACGGTACGTACATGCCGTGCCTCCGCAGTCTGATACCGCAAACTATACAACCATCTTTAATTTCATACACACTAAATACACGTAAATTTTGCATGCCCTGGAAGATTTTTGATATTTTCTACCAACGTCTTACCCTTTATAATACAGGAATGTATTTTTTACAGCCACCTTATATTTTCAATTAATCGAATAAATAATTAATTCTAGTTGAACACGCAATGTTCAAAAATAATATTCTGCCAAGAAGGAGTTGATGATCGCGGGCGTTTAGAAAGCACTCGCACCGAGTGAGAGCAGGACTTGGTTTTTGCGAGATTGCGTCGGTGATGACAAGAGCTCTCGGGGCGCAGCGGTTCCGTGCTTCAGTAGTTACTTGGTCTAGCAGGCACTGAAAGAAATGGCATTCCAAAACAGAGCTAACCCTGGCCCTGGGGGAGCAAAAACCAACCATTAAATGACTTCTGGAGCGCATTTAATGCATTCGAAACGCTCAGTTGCATTTTATTCGATTGCAGTTGCCAAAAGGACTCGGGTGAGCCACTCATATCTTGAGATGCAAGCTGTGTTCTGAAGCGTGCATTGGAGCCAAGTTGCATTACACGCGAGACAAAGCGTGTAACTTTGGCGAAGCATGTCACCACACCGCCATCGTCACTTCACCACATTACCATCCCATTCTGCATCACCACACCGTTATCACGTCACTACACAGTCACTCGGACGACAACTCGCCTCCATCACGTTACCATACCATCATCACAGCATTAAACCAACATCACCTCATCACACCACTACTACATCGCCACATCACCTACAGGGCATCGCACGATTAACACGTCACCACACAACCCTCATGTCACTACACCCTCAAAACATAATTTCTCCACCTTCGCTTCACGACCTCACCATCACTTCACCACACCACCATCACGCCATCACCACACCACTCACCTCGCAGAGCACTCGGCCTTGCTGCAAGGACGGTCAGTCTGCGCGCAGCCTTTGCCGCCTCTCTCTTTCTCTTCCCTTCTTTTTTATACATTTCTCTCTTTCTCCTTTCTATTCTCCTCCACTTCGCCACATTCCTTTTGTTAATTCAAGGCACAATTCACTAATTTCTCTTGGCCACAACCCACCTAGCAGCCATACAATCAACGCAATCGTGTAATGCTGCTACGCGCACGATGACCTATAAAAGTCGCTTAATAGGCTCCAGCTGCCTATAAATATCATCAAGAGTGGCATACAATGTCTTACGTACACACATACATACGGCAAGGCCGTTCACTCGTGGCAAGCTCGTCGCACGCGCGTTCGCATGAGAGAATTTCAAGCTAAAATGCGGAAGCGGTTCCACCAACAGCTGACTTGTGCACCATGCGCAGACGCGGACTGTCTCTATGTCAGGAATTTGCAAATGAGAAAGTAATTACGCACCCTGGCGAGTTCACGGTGCGAGGCTGTGTCCATGAAGTGCCATTACGCATTGCTATTAACGTGCTTAGAAAATAGAATTGGCGAATTAACGGAGTTGCGCTCGCCATCTATCGAGAGGAAACGAGACAAGGTTTTATTGAGCTGCTCAATCGTCGCATTTACTCAACCAAGGTAAATTCTCATGATTTTTATGCATATTAATACAAAAACATGGTTAGAAAACTAAAATAGTGAATAGACTCCGCTGAACCCACCATCCGCAAAAGTGATCACGAGACTTGGTTTTACTATGCAGAGCGCAATATGGCAGATTTATATGTACAACCAGGGCAAAGTTTTATGCGCAGTGCACCACTATACAAATTCACTGAGAAAATAACAATGATGACCAAATGTTGAGCGCACCATTTACCAAGGAGAACTATCCCTTTTTCCAGCTCTAGCTCTAATATTGATTTCATGAGCCAATGAACTAACCATTACAAAATTTGAATATATAGTAAAATTAATTTAAGTTCTTTAGGAAGCAAACGTACTTTAAGGTTTAATCCTGGGAATCGCACTCCTTTTTAGTACATTTTATTGTTTAGAGGGGAATATTTTAACTTTAGTTTAGGAATCGAACTCTGTTTGTAACTCAACTCAAGAATCCCTATTCAATTCTAAATTCATTCCTTAATTAGCAGAATAGTATACCACTTTTAATTTTATTGATAGGCATCGTACTGGATTTTGCATTTTCTAAATTTCACGGACAGAATTTATTTTTCTTATTGCCATGCCACACGCTAGTCAAAAGAACGAGTATCGTCTTCTTTTCGTCGGCACGTTATGTTGAACTCTTGTAAATACAGCTTTGAGATTGCCTAAAATTGGTGTAAAAATTTTTACCTTCAATTCAGTTTACTCCATAAGAACCGTTAGTTAACTTTCGGACGTATCATTATATTAGGAGGGATTTATAACTCAAAATTTTTTGCCAGTGTTTGTTATTTAAATGGGCACATCAACACATTCGGACGATAAGATGACGATACTCGTTCTTTTGGCTAGCCTGTAGCATAGGTATTACACGCAAATGCTTGGTGCCACTTTACATTTTCTTTTAATTTCAGAGCTGAAACTTGTTTTCCCTTTTCCATTTCAGTATTAGCGAGCATACGCTTCTGTTAACTTAATTCGGAAGCTGAGCACATTACCCTATTTTATTTTCATTCTTAGGATCGTTTTCATTTTCTTAAGGTGTAAAGATTCCGAAAAATTAATGGTAACAGATTCGGCTTCCGCTCAAGCGTTTGACACAAAGATGGACATTCCAAGCACTCAAAATTAAAACATTTCAATGAAGACCAATTTGAATTTATAAGCTTACTAATTCGCTTGTTCAATTTGCATCCACTTTTCAAAAAAAAAAAAAAACTTGGACTAAATCGGGCTTCGTTTAATCTTCTACGACCTCTCACATCCCAAGACTGGATTTTAGAAATTGAGGAATCTTTGCCGAAATTTTTTGTATATGACACGTACACTCAGTGAAGTTTGACTACGGACGTGACACGGTATATTACTCGGAAATTTTCTCTGCCATTTCCGTAAAATTTTCATCGGGATTAACTGAACATTGGGCAGGTGCCTGAACAATGGATGAATGCTGATGCAAATTTCTTTGCTGTCATTTTTGACGGTCAGAAGCGGTGGGTAAAAAAATTGTTATCAACATGATAAGAGCAGATATATGGGCCACTTATCATGAATTTCATCTACACATCTACGTAACCCCATAGAACGTTAATTATTGAAATAATATGACGTATTATATCGATTGGCGAAATTTTATATAATTTCTTATAAAATTTAATGTTGTCGAAAAATAAGCACTTTATCAGAAACAACTTCTTTTAGTTTCAGAACTATTAATATTTTGGCACGATCTTCAAGACTATAACCTAACAACAAAAGAAACTATGATACTAATAGTTTGCATTCTCCTATAGAATTTACTTTATTATGGCAGGAAATATATCTGATTCTAATAATATCTCAAACGGAAATTAGGGTGAATGTCATTCAATACATTGCTAAGTTGCAATTTATAGCACTGGTACAGATATTGAAAAGATTTCCGTGCTACATGTTCAAGTTTTTGTTGCTGAACATGTATTACTGTTGAGTTGTGTCTATAGGAAAAACAATATTCATGTTACTTGAGACTTGCAATAACTAAATACTAATCATTGAGTAAGTAATTCAAATTACAGTATATTTAACATCCCCACTGCACGGTGATCAATGTATAAAAAATACACCGATAACTCTCATGTAACAAAGCGAAAGATGTATTTCATTTCTAGGGTATCCATTGCATTTGCTTGCCATGAAAATTCTTGAAATTCATCGATTACATAAGGCACTGTTATTGCATTTGCCTATTATCATTTGCTCGTCTTGGATTGTTGTGACGATCGTGCGAAATTTAATTAATGCTGGTGGATAATGAAACAAATTTTAAAATTTTTACCTGAAGTTGCAGCAGGTGCCGTTTAGTTGTATGCATCTGTTACCTTTGCCTGTCATGGAAATGAATCTCTCGCTTTCACTCAGGGCAGGGCGATAGGCAATGCGTATATAAATGGAAAACAGATTGAAAATTCCTGCTTGAAAGCGCAACAGGTGCGGGAGGCGCAGTAACTGCGCATGCGCGCCTGGCGACTGCGGCGCATCGCGCATTGCTCAGTTCGCTACGACGCAATAACGAAGAAAGTCCGCATTCGTGCGCAGTGGGGGAGGGGGAAGGGGACTGCGGGGGCGAGGGGTTAGCCCCGTTATTCTCCGCTGTAACCCCCTGCATGGGAAACTCTCGACCCTCCCTCTCTCCCACTCACCCCAATTGCCACAATGACGTCTCGGTCCCCCGCATTCCAGAGCCCCCCTTATCACCCCAAAACATTCCCCCGCCTACACACGCACACATACCTGGACACACACACCACTCACTCACACATACATTCACACACACGGTATATTCACACCGCTGACTTGCACGCTTAGACTTTCTCACACCCGGAGGTTGTGGGCTCCCCAGTCTGCCTCTCTTGTTCTCTCTCTCGGGGCTGGAAAGTCCATAGATCAAACAATAATAGGACCGGGTATACTTTATCGTTACCTCCAAACCCGGCGCGATATAGACAATGTGCCACTGAAGCGCTAGTAAAATTACTACTACTACTACTACTACTGGCTACCTCCAAGAATTTGTCGTTAGGTTAGAATAGGTTACGATAGTTCCATTCACCATCACTAGGTGTCTAACCTAACTTAAAGGCATACATATTATAAGTAATTAAATATAGGTAAGCCACACACACTATACAGGCCAGTAGTAAGATTCATAGTAAATATACTCTAAGTCTTTAATGATCGTAAAATCTGTCATTAGACTCTGTATACCTGCTCTGCCATCAAAAAAAGATTACGACAATATTATGCTAACGCCTGAATAACATTGAAGTTTGTATTCGAGATTCTAGAATGAAGAACGTTGCACCTGCCTCATCTTAGATAGAGAAAAAATACAGAAAGAGGCGAGCTAGGTCGGTACCACTTCAGAAATGCATTACTCCCCTCCGTTTCGCGAAAAGAAAACCTAAAAATTGGTTGACTTACTAGTTACTGAAACATACCTGCGGCGAAAATAAGTGTCAAATATTCGAATTGGCCTGAAACTTGATCCACAAATTCACGAGCTGTCCAGGATGCAGGAGAGTGCTGTATTTTTCACCAAACTAATAATCTCGCGTTGCACCGTAAACACGAGGAAAAATAAACACAGATGCACAGTTTCACTTGAATATAAAAAAGTGCAATGGAACTCCTTTAACGTAAACAGGCGTATGGTCTCAATTTCGATAAGACAAATTCTACAGCGCACTTGCTGCCTTTGCAGTGGTAAAACATTTACTTTGGCCAACACCACAGGGAGTACAGGGAGAGTACATTTGAATATGTACTATTCTACTAATTTAAGTGTCCCTAAATCTCTCTGCTCGTTGACAGTGGCTACAACTCTCAATAGATGACGTTTTCTGGAATTTTTCAGTTTCGGGGTTCTCCGTTTCAGGTGTTTTTTCAGTTCTGTGTCGCGAATCTCTGTTTGAGGAATTCTACTGTATAGAAAGAGATACACCAGAGGTATTACAACGGTACGGTTATTAATACTTCACTATCCGACATACACATACAATAAGCCAGTTATGAATATTTACTTCCGCCAAGGAGATGATGTTTTTGCCGAAGTTTGTGTGTTCGTTTGTCTGTAGTATCCGTCACCAAATAACTCTAAAAGTTATAGACTTATGGACGGACTTCATGAAATTTAAAGGGATTGTAAGGTATGTTAGAAGAAACAGAGGATGAGGTTTTTCCACAATTTAGTTACATAACTCAACACTTATGAACGGATTCTCATGAAATTTGCTGGAAATACTGAGACTGCTTTAACCAACCAAATTTCTGTGATAATCTGTCAGTCCATTCGTCTATCTGTCTGTTTGTTAGTTTTTATGATTATCAGTAAAATTACGGAAAGTTATGAACGAATTTTGAAATTCACAGGAATCGATAGGAATATTAAAATCGCAAATGACCAAATTTTGGCGATGATCGGTTAGTCTATTTGTGGGTTTGACCATGTGTTAGCCTTAGTGCTTGTTAGAATTGAACTCAAAAAGTTACGGACCGATCCTCAACAAAATAACAGGAATTGTTAGAGATGTCATGAGGTATAAATGACCAAATTTTAATTTTGATGATGATATGTTGCAAACCCTTGTTTCAGAACCAACTTGTTTTTCTTCAACGTTGCCTTGCTTGGCGAAGGTAAGCGCTCTCAGAATCGTATTTTGTTTTAGGATAATTAGGATAGGCTGGAGTGGCACACTAAGAAGGGATAGGACATGTTCCACCTGGCACCGAAATTGCGCCTTCGAGGTTTAATTAATTCGAAATTTCAGAAGGTGCCCAGGCCTTGACCTGTTGAATTGCTTTTCAGTCATTGACCCTTAATCGATGTGCCTGAGACTTTCAATAACTCAATGTTGCGCCTTAAAATGGAATTCTCAGCCGGCTCAATGTAATCACGTTGCTTTTAACACTTGCAGCGCCTTTCAGTGCTGTAAAGCTTAAGCTTCTGTCTGCAGTTTCGGACAAGTCGAGCCTACAAGGCTTAATTTCTGATCTCAGTCGAACACTGCCTAAATCTACTCCGCTTAGCTGTCAGTTGTCTGCAGCTTCCGATGCGCCAGCTTGATTCGAATTTCAACCGGTAATCGTAAACTATTTCCGACTGTTACAATTATCACTTATCAATATATTTCTACGAGAGGAACTACCTTGGAGTTATTTACTTTTTTATTGTTGTGCACTATAAGTATATATATATATACAATAATACATATACATAGATTGAATATGGTTCATAGTTTGAAACTAGGTAAGCTCGACAATTATAAAAAAATATGCCGAAGTTTGTTTTCTAATTATTATTTTTCTTCAACGAAATTGCTGTCACTGGTGAAATTAGTTTTAAGTGTACATGACGGTAACTTCTTTATACGTATAACCCATTGCACAAAAAAATTCGTTGTTCCGGACTGTCAGGCCTGCTGATACAAAATCATTCTCATGGAGCCATAAGGCGCGTTCCATTGGGCAATGAAATTAAGTCTTTGTGGCTTCATTTCTTCGTCATCTTTAGACAGAAGCCCGAGCGCATTATCGTCGTTCACGACATAGTGCATTCAAGTAAGCTTTCCCGTTCGCGCCACCACTAAAATAAACACTATACCTAGGCTAACCTAGCCTAACCTAACCAACCCTTGCCTAACTTCCTTACCTAACTTTCTAACCTAACCTAACCGAACCTAACCCAACTTAACCCAACATAACCTTTCTAACCTCACCTAACCTTACCTAGCGTTACCTAACGTTTCCTAACGTTACCTAACGTTACCTAACGTTACCTAACCTTACCTAACCTAATCTAGCTTAATCAGCGATACAGCGAGCAGCGCGGCACACCAACTTGAACGCCGCTCACACGCACACGATCTACGTACACAAACAAGCACACAAATAGTCGCGAACGACGATAGCGCCGCCCGGGCTTCGGCTTGCTTATGCAAACTTGAGGTGCTGCTCTGCAAATGTGAATACTTCAGTCGGCTCCAGGAAGCAAAGAGCGTAACGGGAGGACTCATGAAAAATTAGCACCAAAAAGTGACGTCATCATCGATGAATCTATGGCTGAGCAGCCTATGAGTATTTTAACTAATTTCACCAGAAAAATCGTCTTAAATTTCAAAATTTATGTCTAGCGTATAAATAAATGAAGATAATATATTCTAATTTAGCAATTAACTATAGGAAATTGCAGTGCATGTTGGTAGAAACTTTCATAGCACTAGCGCCGAAGTTGTTCCTTTTCGGCGACCTGATTTAACTTCTTTTTCTTGATTGAAACCTTATTTACACTTCGTATCCACTTCACAGTACTCTTCACAGAATATATCTACTCCTTACCAACATATATAAGCACCATTATAGCCAATTCTGTACGCGAGAGAAACCACAGTAACAGTTAGCCATTGCCCGAACTTTCTGTACTTGACGACAACATTTTTCGATATTTTGCAGCTCAAGTAGCTGGCCAGTCATGAGCGGGAGACTGAATGAAATAAATCGAAAAAATACGATGATATGTTCAAGAATACCATATGCGAAGGTGTGAGACATCACACTCAAAACAATTCGACTCGTCGATGTGATGTAAATTGGCTACGTGCGGTCACAGCTATGTTTTATTTCAGTCCTATTGAGTCCTCCCGTTGCATTCTTTGCTTCCTGATCGGCTCAACATAATCTGACCTCATCCGGCAGCTACGACTCGATCCAAAGTGACGAAGCTCAAGTTCTGTCTGCAGTTCCAGACAAGCCGAATCAAGTGCGCTTGACTTAAATTGAGTTTGAAGACTCAATCAAGCGTGCCCTTAGTGGGCCTAGAAATCTTCCAGTACAATGCTGAAGTTAATTCTTCACCATACTTTTGCATTTATATTTACGCAGGATTAACATGACTTGAAACGCGATCGAAAGTCCTCCAGGATAGTGAAATAACCTTACTAAAAACAAACAATGAAATATTTGCGTCCCGCACTCATTACTTTACTTGAAATTGCGCGTGCGACGTAAGCAGCTTTTTACTGGCCCAATGCTATCACCTCATTCCTGTGCAAGTTAGGGTTAACGTTATAACCTTATACCTACCCGAGATAGGTTGACATCATAAACTTATTCCTGCCTGTGATAGAACCGAAAATTCCTTTTCGTCACTGCTGATCTATGTATGTATAACAAATCGGCCTTGAGTTAACAGCTAGGAAGATGCTGATGGCATTCAAGCAAAAGAAAAAAAGCGCGGTACTGGTAACTTTCACTTGTTTTTGCAGTTCCAGTAATAACAGTCTGACTTGCTGAATATATTCGGTCACATTATAAAGCAAAACATCTCTCAGTACATGCGTGCAATGGCTCGTGTTAGTTGATCAGCTTAGTAAATTACAGTTGTAGCTTAGATTAGTTATGGGGGACAATGGATGGACCAATAGGTCCATTAAAAGGCAGGTAAAGGTAAAGTCAAATGGACCGCACCTCCTAGGTGGAAACCCACAGGTAAAGGTTACTTCTGCATATATGGGCCAACTGGCCCAGAGGAGTGCACGGCTGCAGTCAGTTACGAATCGTCGACGGTCGTCGTCGGACCCATGGATCAACGGTAGGCTTTTGTACAACGACCCGTGCCCTTCCGATCCTCTTCGTATTTGAGAAAGGTCAGTACTCCCGAGGCAGCTGTGAAGATATCAAATGCTGAGTAAGCATGTCATGCACTGCAATAGCTCTCTGGCCTGGATAGGCATCGAACTTTTGAACGTTCAGTGTCAATTTAGCCTGCCGTCACCGTTGCCGCGAGCTCCAGACCTGGGTCTTCCCCGAGTATGTGTGACCCGCGAGCGAAGCGAAGAACGGTGATAATGATTTCGTTGAAGAGTTAAGTTTGCATATTTGCCTGTTTGTTTATCCACTCAATAAGTGGTCGAAGGGCTTGAGCAATGTTCATAATTTTTTGTAGGAAGTCTAATGGGTTGCCCTCGATGTGACTCATGCCAAAAAACTAGGATTAGCTGGCCATAAAAAATGATGGCGATGAAATTTGCTCTCCACCCAAAAAAAGCAAGAAAGAGTTGAGCTATGTTCATGATTTCTTTCAGTGAGTCTGGTGGGCTGGCCTCGATGTGATCTACGCTAAAAAACTAGGATTAGCTGGCCATCAAAAATGACTACGATGAAATTTATTTACACCGCAGGTGATGGTGTTACGCCACGAGGCATTCTAGTTACTGATGCCATTGTTTATAGTAGCAATACGAGTTTACTTATGCAGCTCTCAACTACTGTATTCTTCTCTTCTTCTTTTGGATATTTTTCCCAGGAAAGTGTCTCCATAGCAATATTCTTGTCGATTGCGCACATGCTGCAGGCAAACTACGTTGCAATGCAGGAAAGAATTACGTAAATCCTAGGAATACAAAGCGACGCGTCCACGTTTCAAGGGACGGAGCTGGGCGAAACAGAGCATTACCCAACCCCAGGACGCCCTAACTGCTGCTTAAAAGTACCACTGAAACAAAAACGTTTACAGCAACATGTCTCAAAAGCCTGTAAATCTTTTTTGGCAACCCCAGCTTCCTGGGATGAATTCCAAGCTGATTCACAGCGAGGTGTAAAACGCCGACGGAACTGATGAATTTGCCACCTAATAATCACCAACGTGAAGGAATTGACCTCAATCACAGTTCATCTTTTTTCCAATCATCATCGTGCAAAAAATACAGTAATATGTGATAAATGGTCTTTGTTGTTCAATACCATGTAAAACATACAGCACAGGTAAGCAACGATGAGTCTATGGTAGATTTACAATTCGCGGACGAACATTCATCTGATTTAATTTGTTAAACCTGACCACAATTAGTGGCAGCAGTAGAATCCTAGATTAAAAAAACACTATTCTAATAACGCCAGCATGACAAAAAAGCGTTAACGTTCCTTGTCACCAGATACAGTGTTGACCGTTAGTAGGCGCCCAACCTTGCTAGAAGCCCGGAAACCACGAGCCTTTTTATCACCTCACTTTTATGATACTCATTGAAAAGGACACCCAGTATTTCCAAAGAGCCGGTATATTGTAGTCAAATATTACTAATTGGTAAAGGCATTTGCTGTTGCACAGTAGAGGTATCCGAGACCGACTGATTATCATCGATTTAATCTATTATAATCTTAACTATTACTTCATTCAGGCTCATGTTAGCTTGTGAACCTATAAATAATTCCTTCTAGAAAATCCTCTGAGCTGACTCTCACTAATAAATCACTTTAGACTTACAAGGACTGCAGGGAAAATTAGATGGACCAGAGAGTTAGCTTAGTTAAGTTACTGGACAGAGAGTGGGAAACGCAAAGTAGGGTTTCTCAGCCTTTGTTGTTGCACCTGGACATCTTTGTTTTAATGCTTACTTTTCTTCCTTTCATACTCTCACTAATATTCTTTGTTCTGTGCTGCCTTATCTTTACGATTTGCTGTTCCCATGCATAGTGATAGTTTGAGCAGATATTCAGTTTTGTACTGCACGGACTATATCCATGTCAGTTGTTCTACCAAATTCTTTCCAAGGTGTAAAAAAAAGGTAATTACAATATCCAAGAAACAGGACATTACTCCTATTGGTCGTTTCCATACTTCAACGAAAGTGCAGTGGTTTAAAGCTACGTAGAGCATTGTGGTAGTGAAGTGTTGTTCTTACTAGAAAAACAAGATAATAATCATATAATCATGGACTGATGGAGGTATTTGCGCGATGGCGTTAAGTAATAAATACAAACCCTATTCATGCTATGCCATGCGTCCACTACCCTAACGTGATCGTAGTTGAAGCATGATGCCAGAAGAGGTTGAGCTTTTGTATGTGTTTTTTTTTTTTTTTTGTCTCATTGTATTCCTATGGCAGAGAAGCCTTTGAGTGAAATAGTATGGCCTGGAGCAGATCTATATTTACACCTTCCAGTATATTTACGTACATATAAATGATCACAGACGACACAGATTCCAAAGATAACATTCATAGTGAAGACTTCACAAAGGTACAGGGACGCCAGAGTAAATTCAGATTGTTTCAATATCTCTACCTGCGGCCAAAGTACTCAGCGCAGTAGATCAATCGGCTTTGCAATCCCTGGAACACAGTTTTGTCACTGTGGCGTCCTGCGACGCTAAAAAAATGCCACATTACCGTTGAACTACCTTTATCAACTTGCTGAATTCATTCCACGTTGATCTTCCATAGAATGTTTTTATATGCTACTTTCAGAATACTGTACTGGTCTCAGTGTTTACTGCTGCCTTACGTCACAGGACAACAACTTTTTAAAATACCAACAAAAAATTATAACCCTGCTGTTCTACGTATTTTTCATTCACCTTGTATATGCTGGACTGTTTTATATCACCTCAATAATATCCTTTGTATTTTCTACCAGCAAAAATGGCATTTCCGTAGCATAACTCTAATACCGCAACATCAAAGAAGTCTTCGGTTACGCTATTAAGGGAGCGATCGGGTGTGAAGGTTTGTTTGATATAGTATGCAGTGCGAGAAAAATTTAATATCATCGGATGAATTGCTTCTCCATTCCCTTTGAAATGGATGAGCCTGCTGTTCTTTTAGGAATGTTTTACGGTTGTGATCGCGACCAGTAATTATAAACCGTCAATAAAAAATATCGCCATGGATATGGTTTCACTAACAAGTTTCCTTTGAGCTTGGTAAATGGTCTCATCTACCGAGTGCTGTAGAGTGGGCACAGGGTCAATTTTTTTAGAGCCACAGTTATACGGTCTATCTCTTAGTCTATGAAAAAATGTTTTATAAGCAGTGACGAGCACTATTTCAATGCACCTGTAGTTAATATTTTTGCGTATCTGTGAATATACTTGAAAACTTGTAGGTAGGTAGTGTATATATTATTCATATATTTAGTATAATTTTTTAACCTCTTTTGGCACTGCTTCCCAAGAAATTTATTCCAAGTGAAATTAATACATTCCTTATGGCAGTTGGGGCTGCACTTGCATAAAAACCGGGTTGCTCGAAGTGTTATCGTTGCTACTTGAGGGAAAGATCAGACTGTAGCTATAGTGGGTGCAGTGGATTCCCCTTTTTGAAGGATCGCGACGACATACATGAACATTGAAGACGTGCAGATGCAAATCCTTTGTTGCTGGTTTTGGTGGCCAGACAAATCCTATTCACTACAACTGAGCCTAAATTAGTGCAACTATTTCGCCAAATGAATATGTAAGTACAGACACTCCCATTGGTAGTTACAGTATTTTGATATTTTTATTCATACACTACTGGCACGAGCCGTCATTATACATGACAGCACAAAAATAGTGCCCCAGAAAAAAACCCCGTTGTCTCTTGTGAGGGGCTTCTTAAGGGAAAATTCAGCATTCTGCCTAAAACGTGGACATCAGTACTATATAAAATATTACTAGTAGCCCATCATGCCGTCATAAAGATGACGGTAAAAGATTAGTACTTCAGCAAAACCCATGTTTTTATCTCAGAGGAAAATTGAACAGTCGTTCTGTATGCAAGGATATGTATTTGACGTAGCCACATGCACTTCCGGGAGCACCTTTACATTGACAGTTGCATTCAGGTTCATTCATTCATGCAGTTGCATTCAGGTTCATATATATTTATATTTACACATATCTTACATGCTCTCACGAACTGTGCCTGATTTTCCGAGGTCGTATAATAGATAGCGCACAGCACTCTTCAACTTCTAATTTATTCCTATCTTATTCCCATAGAGCGTGACAGGAAAGATATATGGATAGGGATTTATAAATAAAAACACGACAAGAATCTACTACATAATAATTCACGTCGTTTTTTTATTTATTTATTTATTTATTTATTTATTTATACATTTATATCTTTCCTGTCACTCTCTATGGAAATAACATAGGAGAAAATTCAGATTTCAAAATGTAGAAAAAAAAGTGGGGTACCTTGGAATTTTTTCTTCAGTATTAGATGGGGAAAAATAGAACTAATAAGATAGGAGAAAATTCAGATTTAAAAAGGCAAAAAAAAAAAGTTGGGTACCTTGCAATCTTTTTCCCCGGTATTAGATAGGGGAAAAATGAGGAAGCCCAAAAGACGGCGGGGGTTTTGGTGAAGTGTTAATTTTTTGCCGTCATTTATAATGACGGCATGGGCCACTAGTTATTAAATAGTACTGATACCGTGATTAAACATAAAGCTGCGGAATTTAAACTTAGTCACATTTTTTTTTTTTTTTTGAAATTAGTGTGAAAGGGCTCGACTACAGGGAGTGAAATTTTGAAACTGAAAATTTCCTGCCGAGGCTATACTCAAATGGTTTAGCGTATCATAGCTACACCGCTTAATAATCCCCCGCAAACAAAGTGAGAGAGGTGATAATGTTTCCGTTGAAGATTTAAGTATATACTTATTTTTATATTTGTCTGTCCACCCAAAAACGGGCCGAAGGAGTTGAACACACTTCATAGTTTTTGTAAGGAGTTTCGTGGGTTGCCCTAAATGTGACCCATGCCAAAAAAAACTAAGCCTAGCTGGCCATAAAAAATTACGGTGTTGAATTTTCTCCACCGCGACGAATTTGCCTCCATGGCGGCAGATCGTGTTATCCACGAGCAGTTTTTTTTTCCTGTGTTATTATTAAAATGCTAATTATTATATTCACTAGCTTTCTGCCTCCATTTCCCTCGGGTGATGGTCATCGTCATATCAAAAAGTACCGACCTAGTTTTGAGAGCGAAGCAAGATTCAGAAATACAGCATTTCCACTGTTGACCGCATATTTCAGAAGCTATATTTATCAGGGTTACTCCACGAGAAACAATTAAATGGTATCTCAACCTGTTTTTCAGTGAATGAATTGTTTCGTATTTAAATTCATAACTGCGTGACGGAGGAAAGGATCAACAAAAAAGAGAAAGAACGAGCGAGCGTTAGAGCAAGCAAGATTGGAGCGACCAACGACTGTGTATTATTATATAACTGATGCACCCGCAGGTGAAAAAATTCAAGCAATAATCGAATTTTTTTTTCATTGATATTGGCCGTTTCGGAATCTTCTCTTCTCGGACTTGCTTAATTTTTTTCATTGATCTTTTGCCGTGCTTTTAACCTCAGTGTTTTTTTTTCTCTGACTTGGCGTTTTCTCATTTTCCCGCTCATGCTTATCAGCAGCTCTCATTCACTTCTGTAACTTTTCTCCTTCAAGTCTTTCTTGACTGTATGGCATAGACGATTCATCTCTCTTTCGTAGCACGTTTTCGATCTTGAGACTGTAGTAGTTTCGTACTACGATGGAACTGAAGGAGCATATGTTATTGGACTGAAATACAAGGAATAGCAGGATCTGCTTCAGCGACCCCCCTTTGAACGGGAATTATACTGCTGTAGAAGAAGAAGTGAAAGCCACTAAGCTAGAAGAAATAGTTGTCTACTGCCTGTCAGAAATCACACCCTCCAGAGCGCTTCGTTGACCATCTGCCGAATTTATACGTCGTGACCTGGGAGAGAAACTTATAAAATCGGACTCCAGAAGCTACATACATAGTGTTAAGATTTCAAGAAGTGTTTCAAGCAAGAAGTGTCTTCAGATAAAGGGATGAGGATCAGCCATCACCATCTACTGCAACCTGGTTATTGATTTACAAAATCTGTAACCTGGCTTATTTTTCGCCTATCTACTTCATTTAAAGCGGACACGAAATAAATGAATACACGAAGCGTTTTATTATATAACGATGGATTCTTTTTTTTTTTTTTTGAGCGTGGTAGATGAAAAGTGGTGTCTGTGACAGAGTTTTGATCCTGTCGTACATATGCTTTTACGCATATCTTTTTAACTGAATTTCTTCGTTGCAGTTAGAGCGGGTCAATCCAGGTATAATTTTTCGTTCCTGTCGTGGATAATCAATTTCGCTTATGTTTTCCTAAGCCGAATTTTCCCGTGGCAGTTGAAACTTCAGGCTGAGCAAAAGTCAAAATATCTTCGATTCACATTGCAAGCAAATCCATAGCACAAATTTCTATTGCGAAGGTTCAACTATCTGCTGGTATCTAAGATACAGTAAGCACTGAGCATTTGGTTTGATTGAATTATTTTTTTTTATCCTGTTCGTCCAGTTCAACTTTTGAGTATTTCCAAGCTGATAATAGCGCTTATACTTACAGGAGGGAAATTTTGAACTGACAAACACAAGACGGTACAAGATTTGTTGCTTTAATCGCAAATCAACCCTGCATGTATGAAATATAATTTTGCAACAAAGCCCGTATACTGCAAGTAAGAACAGAAAAAATTAGTTAAAGAATAATTCTCATCATTTTTGACGCCTGGCTACTCTAGTTTATTCATATAAATCGGTCCTGTGACTAGTATAATACGTGCCAACAGAGCCTATGTTCGGTATTAGCATGAAATTATACAGTTACCCCATAAATAAATTTTCTTTGGGATTTCAGAAAGTCTACGGACGTTGCTTGCGCGTTTAACTAACGTTTACCATGTGGTAGCGCACGCGTCTGTCAATGAGCTTTTCGATGCACTTCATTCTACTTCGTGTTATTCGAATGCGTTATGCTTACCTTTGCCGGTGCACCCTCTTTTTCTGCTTACTCTAACTGATATTATGCAATGCAATCAAATAAAAAGAGTTTCATGCTATTAATTTACTTTCAGAGCAGATGAAATATTTCCCTCTTAAATGCAGTGTACTGCTGTAAACAAGTTGCCCAATCTATGTTAGATTCTGCACCTTGTCATCGCGAATTTTCACTGTCACAGCTTGCATCATAGAGCTGTACACACGATTCCAACCATCATTTTCACATTTTTTGTGGTATGCTCAACATTACGCAAATTTCCGGCTCTCCCTCACGTAATGCCCAATCAATTTCAGTTATCATTTCAGCGCTCTAAGCATAATGCGTACTTCACTCTCTTTCCTTCGTAATGCTATCGATAAATTTCAACTGTCATAGTTGCATCACAGGGCCAGTGGAGACACAATTCTCTTCTTTTGAAGAGCTCATACTAATGAGTCGGCCGCTGCACTCCACCACCAAGTGTTTCCATTAAGGGAAACTTTGACTGCAATGCGACGATGGGCAGCATTTGCAGTTAATGATATCGAGTAGTGTCACGATTACAAAACGCTCATTAAATCCAGTCCTGCTCTGTAGGGCTCTTATTTCACATTGGAAAGCTCCAGTTACCTGGAAAATTGTTGAAAGTCTGGAATTTTTACAAACTGGTTTGTCATTAAAGCAAAAAGTAGTAAAATGTGTATCGGTGACAGAGGGAAATGTCTATCGGTGACTGAAGGAAATGTCTATCGGTGACTGAGGGAAATGTATATCAGCGATTAAGGAACATGTGCGTCGGTTATTGACGGAAATGTGTATCAGTGATTAAGGAAAATTTGTATCGGTGACTGAGGGAAATGTATATCGGTGATTGAGGAAATGGGTATCAGCGATAGAGGCAAAATTGTATCGGAAACTGAGGAAAATTTGTATCTGTGACTGAGGGAAATGTATATCGGTGACTGAGGAAATGGGTATCAGCAATAGAAGCAAACTTGTATCGGAAACTGAGGAAAATTTGTATCTGTGACTGAGGGAAATGTATATCGGTGACTGAGGAAATGGGTATCAGCAATAGAAGCAAACTTGTATCGGAAACTGAGGAAATTTTGTATCTGTGACTGAGGGAAATGTATATCAGCGATTTAGGAACATGTCCATCGATTATTGACGGAAATGTGTATCAGTGATTAAGGAAAATGTATATCGGTGACGAAGGAAAATGTGCATCGGTGACGAAAGGAACATTGGGTACCGGTAATATTATTAGCTAATTAGTAATTAAAGTAATATATAATTTTGTATGCACACTCACTTCTTATATCTTGGGCTCATCGAACTGGTCTTATTGGGAAAAACGTATCTTTTCGATGCTGAGAGATACTTGTGGGTAGAATTTAGGGTAGGAAATTGTTTGAAATGCATGGTATTAATATAGTAAGTATCACGCCACCTTTACAATGGGACATAAGTTCACTGTGTCTCTAGACTTGCATGCTCAAAAGGCTAGGAAAACTGGGTATTTAGAGTAAAATTAAGGAATAACTCACCTGTATCAAAAAATACTTCTTTTCTACTGAAAGGAAATAATTTTTTCCATAATGTAGCTTGTAGTTACGATGCTTTGCTATTTAAACCGAAGAAAGCTTTTAGTAGCCCACAAGAACTTAATTGTTTGTGTTATTAACAAGGTTTCTGTGTAATTCCTCACAAAGAGGCATAACTGCAATTTTATCCACGTAACGAGATAAGGTTTTTCTGCGAGGCAAAACTTAACGTTTTCTGGAATAATCTTGGAAGACAATCTCCAGCAGTTTCTGCCTCGCAAATGCTTCGCTAATTTTTATTTTAAAGAAATAAAGTAGGTTTTACTATTATTATTGTTAAACTGTATTTGGATAAAGCAAAGGATAGGAAAGTTTATATGTACCGGGTGTTTCTTTTATTAGGAGGACAAATTTCAACAATAGGTAGAAAAACTCCAAATAAATCGATCTTCATGAATGATAAAATGCTCAAAACTCCTTAGTTTCTGAGTTATAATGCCTTAAAGAAATTTAAAGCTTTAAGTAGGATACTAAGTGCGCGCCAATGTTAGCGATATACGTTGCTGATATACGATTTTTTTTTTTTTTTTGCTGGGCTGGACTCAGAGATCGTAGAGTATCTTGGCTCTACCTAACACAGCCCTCAGAAGTATATTCTGACAGGCCCTGTCCCTGTCAGAGTATATATAGGTTTCACTCACCCAAGGGTTTTCCTGGGCGCCTTTTCTGAAGATATTGCAGCTGACAGCAGTTCCTGCTGACGTGGTTACGTTCTCGAGTTAGGTAGGCCTTCTGAACTTCCATTGACCCCGTTCTATTTCTTGCCAGTAGTAGAGCGCTAGCCACTTGAGACCAACAGAATTCACTTGAGTTCTCAATGAACTTGAAATTTTCCGGCAGAAAAGCCGAGAAAAAATATCACTGAGAATTAGGAGCAATGCGACTTAGGACTGCGGGGCTAGCAACCCTTCTGTCATTAGTACTATAGCTACCTAAAACACAGTGGTATTCATTCTTCGAAGTTTTTTTTTCCGTTCTACCAAATTGGTTCTAGCAAAAACAGATTGCAGGCCACGACCGTGACCGATGATCGACTGATGACGTACCATCTCAACTCCTAGTCTTATCAGCCGAATACACTCGTCTCTTCTATAAAGTCTTTGCGACTGACTCGCAAGAGTGACATTAAGGCAAGCAGGTCGATGATGCCCCGCCGTAACTCTTCGTAATTGTTGGCGCATCGCAATCCACGCTGAACATAAGCACTGCGTGTATTCCCCTGGGTAGTAACACCAAGTGTTAGGCCCGCCTTGCACGCAAATTTCTGTCTGACGTCATACCAAAATTTGGCTCTCGTAGGAAAAGCATTGCTACCCTCTGCTAACGAGGTCATGTTTTTTTTAGTGGGATGAGCCTACTGACAACATAACTCTAAAAGTCATAAACGGATTTTCATGAAGTTTATAGAAATTTTTAGGCATGTAACGAGGAACAGATGGTTACCTTCTTGTGATGATACGTCAGTCCGCTTGATTGTTTGTCTCTTTGTCTACCCTCCTGTCTTTCAGCATCGCATTGCTTTGCCGGGGTCCACGCTGTCGGGTGCAGCTGTAGCTTAAAATGTGAAGAAAAGTTTACACTAGGCCAGTCAAGCTAAAAGTCAGTGCAAACGTAGGACAAAAGTTGTGTGTATCCGGTTTTCTAAGTCCGATGAATACAATTTCAGCTACCTTTGTTTCCGCTTGGCTACCATATGAAGAAATAGAATAAAAATTGTAATCTATGTAAATACAATCCGCTATTCTGTTTTCAATGGAAAGAACT
>LQNS02000137.1:10958327-10972635 GCA_001587735.2 Parhyale hawaiensis | reverse complement strand
AAATGAGGCCTATTAGAAACATTAAGAACGTGCCGCCAGTATAGGTTATTCATAAGTACGACCATACTCGGTAATGGCGGTAATAACCTTGAGTTACTGTCGAATAAAGGTCATAATCCAAGAGATCTTGAGCAGCTGCTACTGTATCTTTCATCGCTAATCACAACACCACTTGAACTCGTGCACCGGCCGTAAAAAATGACAACATGGAATTTGCAATGGGGTCAGCTCAATAATTATTCGAGTTCGTGGCCGTGAATCCGCTGTGTAGAATGTTATCTGGACCTATAGCGCCGGCCTGTTTTATATCACATGTAGGTATTATTTTAGGAAAGGCACAACAGCGAATTTCGTAATCAAATTGCATTGCTCTTATGTAAAAAACGGTGCAAAAAATTTACGAATATGGCGATGAAATCGGGGGGCAAATACCTAGTTTTTGTTCTGAGCATTTAAACGTTTTTCCTTTCTAATACTGAAGAAAATACAATTTATATATTAGTAGTAACTAACTTAACCTAGGTTAGGTAAGGTTAGGTTAGGCTAGGGAAGGTAAGGCTAGGTTAGATTAGGTTAAGTTAGGTTAGGGTAGCTACATCCAAAAAAAACTACTTTCATTATCTACATTGCTGCTGCCCCTTTTGTAAGATAATACCTTAAATTTTTTTCTTCAATATTAGATAGGAAAAAATTTAAATACTCATAATAAAAAAGTAAACATTTGCCCCAATTTCATTATTGCACTCTTTTTTTTACATAATATCAATGCAATTTGATTAAGAATTTCGCTGCTGTGCCTTTTCTAAAATTTACCCACATTTAAAATACCAAAATGTTTCATTATAAGTCCGGCCAGTTCAACTTTTTAGAGTGCTGACAATTTTCTTCTCGAGCTGTCATATATTTAAGTACGATATTGATGTCAGTCTTTTGACTTCACAAGAAACTTTTATCAAGTTATATCTCGAGTCTCAAGCTCCAGTCTTGTGCTTATTAGTCCCGTACTACCTAATCTCGGACGCTATAAACATACAAATGTATGCACATATATACAACCATAGACAAACTTAGGAGACAATCCCAACAAAAGTTTTTTTTTTTTTTGCCTATGTAGGTGATGTCTGATGATTGTATCGTTTCAGAATTACAATCTGATTATCAAAGTTAGATAAGATTTTACCATAATGCTGTTTAAACCAGTTAATTTAGTCGCATCAGTAAAGCGCGCGTAAGTTATCTGATCATATACAGTTTAATACCTCTCTTCATTTTCAGGACCAAAATTTTTAATTGGTTGGTTATTTAGTAGCCTACATCTATTGAAAAGGAATGTCACCAAAAATGAAATTTGTGTAAAAGAAAGTGCTCAAATTGTTGCATTGTTCGAAAATGGTTACTCTTAATGTGAAATTGCTAAATGAATGAAGTGATAAAAGTATGGTGTCCAAAATGCTATTAAAATGTATGGAACATCAGTTGATTTAACAACCGTTTAGGGCAAGGCCGGAAAAAGTGCACGATATCAAGAGTGGGCATACTAATGAAGTGGTCATCGTTGGCTGACAAGAGAAAACGTCTTCAAATGTGATTACTGAATTTAAGGAAGCAAAGGGCAAAGAAATCTTTTCGCCTACGGCGAGACGAAAAACTAGTAAGATTTAGTACCGAAAATGCAAAGCTAGTAGCATGCCATTGCTGTCTGATGAAAAGGGGGGGGAGGGAGAGAAGGTGTTATTTTGCGAAAACATATAGACAAGGGGCTCATGATGACTGGCCTAAGGTGATTCGTCATATGAAGTTGAATCTCTTGATGTTTTTCTAAATAAAATGTGAATCTGTCACTTTCGACAGCGTTTTATACAATTGTAAACTTGGGTAGGTGAACATTGCCCTAAAAATCTTCTAACCAGATTTTTAGAACTCCTGGGGCTGGGGAAGGCAGCGTTATGATTTAGGACTGCATGCATGGCGTCGTCTCAGGGACTACAATGTTCTTCACGTGCGAGGGCAGAATAAATTCAGCAACGTACACCAGCATGATGGACAGAGTGTAGAGCCACTCATTGAAGAAAATATTCAATTATAACATAATTGAAGGTGCTATCTTCCAACACGACAAATTTCCATGTCACAAATCAAGAGTTTCGAGGGGATAATTTGAGAGGGAGCATGTAGGGATAATGGATTGGCCCTCTGAGTCTCCCGACTTAAATCCCATCGAGCATCTATGGTCACCCTTAGGGAAAAGAGTTAGGCTGCATAAATGTTCCTCAAAACAGCAGTTAGAAGCTAAACTTCTTGAAGTGTGACTTAAAATTAATGTAGCCACTTGTGCTAATTTAGTCTCTTCATACCAAAACGTATAGGGCTGATATAAAATCCAAAGGAAGCCATACTAAGTATTGGATGAGGCCATCATAATACTGTAATTCTATGCATCCTGTGGTACCATCAGTGAAGTGCGGTTAAGCAGATTTTTTTTTTTTTAATTTTTATTGTGCCTCATAATTTGTGTTGCCCACGACGTGCGTTTTGCTGTAGCTCAGCTAGTCAGCGGTGAGAGGCATAAAGTTAGTAAAAATTAAACAGTTGACATATTCAGTTTCACTGAGTGAAGGATGACAATGTAGTTTCACGCGTTTCCTTTGTAACCTTTCTAGTTGTCTTAACATGCGTTTCACTTCATCAGAATAAGTTCTCAAAGCAGTAAAGACAACCATTTAGCAAAAATAGTTTTAATAAAGGAAGTCATAATCGGGATGTTTCATTAAACAACGCTTACAGTCATGCATGATATACAGCTGTGTGCGCTATCTGCGCTAGAGCCGTTTTAAATCATTCATGACTATGGGTGTTTTACTACCGAAATATAGCAATTACTGTATACCTTCTTTTATCAAAGCCATTAACTGCTTGTCTGTCTTTTACTGCTTTGGAAACTTTCTCTGATGAAGTGACACGTTCGTTTTAACCGCTAGAAAGTTTGGAAAGGAAGCGAATAAAATTACAATATCCTTCATTCAACAAAATGCATTTTATATATCATTTATATATTTATTTATCATACTGGAGTGTGATGATTAATCAGCATAAATGGCAAGAATCCTTACATGATGAAACGCCTCGTGTAATTATTCATATATTCGTGTCCACATCCGAAAGAAATTGGCGAGAAATAGGCCAGGTCGCAGATTTTGTAATTACTTAGAAATCGATGACCAGGTTGCAGAAGATGACGAAGGCTGATCCTTATCCCTTATCTGAAGACACTTCTTGCTTGAGCACTTTTTGAAATCAGAACAATATGAATGCAGCTTCTGGAGTCCGATTTTATACCTTTTTCCCTCAGGTCACGACGTATAAATTCGGCAGATGGTCAACGAAGCGCTCTGGCGGTTATGATATTTCACTGCCGATAGACATTTATTTTTTCTAGTTTAATGCCTTTCTTATGTGACAAAGCAGTTTTCTCTTCATAGGCAAAAATTTCAGCACTTCAAATGAAGAAAATATTTAAGTTAGAAAGACGGTATCATTGTAACGGAGCGTGCACATTGTATATAAGCTGACCTGACTGGAGTTACACTCAAGTTTATTGGAGAGTTTTAATCAAGATTTTACTTCTGCCTGTCGATATAGAACACCTATGGATCACAGTACGACAGATGATCATTTGAGAAGTAAGTCATAGAAGATTCCGCACCTGCCAATAGGTATGAGGCAAACATATAGATTATTGCGTAAATTTTTTCACGCGCGGGTCCACTAGTATTGGCATAATACAATAGTATCTTGACACCCGGTACAGTAGAAAGTAGGTAGCCAGCTTACTAAGACTACGTAAAGTCACCTTAACAGCGCGCCCAGCCTAATAACCGTCAGTGCACTGGTTTGTGCTGCAGATAAATCCTCTAAGGCCCTAAATGAGTGCACAGCACCAGTCGAGCAGACTGTCCGAGCTACGGTGTCTCTTAGTAGACCAGTGCCCCCCCCCCCCACTCGTAGACTATGAATAAAAGAGAAATGATGGCGCTGCATTGCCGCTCAGCAAGACTTCAGTCCCTGGCTTGAAAATAGAACTTTCGATATTGAGGGAAGCAGCAACTTTCACGACTCGGCCACTACGGTGACGCAATTAGAGGGAATTGCCACTTGATAACAGGCAATTGTCTACTGCAGAAGCTAAAGCAACGTAAGTTCAAAAGACTCATGACCTAAAGTCATTATTGCATTTCATCGAAGGCAGAAGCTACTCCGATCCATCAGGATCACGTAGGCTTATCACAAATTTACCGAGGGACATCGTAATTATATTATATAAGTAGCAATCTGTAAACTTCCAGCCCACCACTGTATGTACAAAGTTATAACTGCCGTACTATAGTCAAACCAGCGTAAGCAGTCCTTTAGGGGCAGGTCTGAATTGAACGCAGTAGGGCCAAATCTAATCTATTAACTAATGCACCTTGAGCATTCGAATATAAATATAATTTTATCGATTGGGACGAGTTATACCGGGCGCTTAAGTGAGATTTGGCAAAGTTGCTTTGCGTTCTTAGCCACGCCCATCGGACTCCTTACGCTGGTTTGACTATAGCACTAGTTCGTAAAGCTTCAGGCACCACTTTAAGTACAAAATTAAATATAATAGAAACACCGGTACCATTATTGAAATTTCAGCTTAACCCTTTATGCATAAAACGGCATTTTACCTTATACTGTAATTTCAGGCTGTGGAGCTAGCATCAGCTCTTCACTGTATACACATGCACAATTTCTACCAGTGCCAGTACCATTTGTCAACGTTCATCTCACATTTCCATGCACAAAGTCGTAATCGCCGCTAGTACCATCAATAAGTACCACGAGTACCTCCATCAAACACACGGGTGCACGGGGTGAGTGCTCGCTGCTAATGAGCGCGTCGGAAGGTCTTTATACTCACCGTGTTGGCTCTCCTTTAAATCTTGTCGTTAACGTCAATGGACTTCTGAGGGTGACTTAGTGCAGCCCAGAGTAAAGCTCCGCTAATTAGGGAGGCCCTGCAAAAGCTGGCCAACGCCCACAAAGCTCAAAGTGTTGCCAGNTAAGGTCTTTAAGGGCAACTTTAGTGCCTTGTGAGTGAGAGAGGAAGAGACCTGTTAGTGCTTTATTATCGTAAGCTCCATAACAGCAACAATTAAAGCTCCCTCTTGCTCTTTAGTAATGAAATCTCTCCTTTGAAGGCTATAAAGTTTCGCTTAAGTAGATGTAATTAAAACAGCAGAGTAGAGTGACAGCTGGAGCGTGCACGTAATTGCTGCAGCGGGAACAAGACGGAATGTGGGCCACTGCATTTTGTTTTTGTTAAAAGTGATTGATAATAATTAGTTTATGCTAAACACATTAACCCGGAGATATCTTGTGGTCTATTTTCCAAAAATTGATAGCTGCCTGTCAGATAAAGTGCTACATGTGATGAGCATAATGCTGCCATTTTTACTCTGTAAAGATTTATGACCCAAGAAAAAACTATCGAAGTTTCATTGATTTCAATTTTGACCAGGGCTGCTAAAAAATAATTTACTATTTAGTTAGTTATAATTATTATATTTATTTTTTATTATGATTGTTCACACCCAAAAAGCTACTAAGAAAGATACCTCAAAAACATTCACGACTGCCGTGCATTCTACTGCCTCAACCTGCCGAAAGCAGATACCGCTACTGACCTTCAGGCCAGCACAGCTCTGGATATAAGACGACGATCGAACTTACGAATCAAGGAATGAGCCTCAACCGCAACTTGTGTGTTGCTTTCAATTACCCTAGCAGTCGAAACTGAGATAGCTAAGTAATGTCCTTAAATATTCAATAGCTTACAGATAGACCATACAAAATCAAGTAACACTTCGTCTATAGTTTATCAGGTATTTCGGGCACACACCAGCCTGGCTATGTCGGTCCAGCAGATGAAAATAGATGGCTGCAGTTAGGGCCAGACGGGGGAATAATACTCCAGAGAGGCAGCAACAAGCACAGAAGCATTTATGGACTACTTTATTATTTCTAGACCCTACCCTTCCCGTGAGACTAGGCGTCTAGCTTTATCTCAAACGTAAACCTCTCATTAAAAATGCCACAGTATTTCAAGAGCGTTTGCCACTGCAGCACAGTGCCGTCTTTCTTATACCTAGGTGGATACCAAAGTAAAAGTGTCCGAATCCGACTGACAATCATGAACTCATTTTTATCTGCATTAAGCTTCATACTGCAGGATGAGCACCAAGCAACAAACCACCACAAGTCTCGGCCAAAGACTGGGTGACCGCCTGACGCATACTAGCAGACTGTAACACTGATAAAACGTGGACTCTTCGGCATCATTGAGCGTAGTATTTTCCATGGAAAACAACAAGTAGCAGGTATAAATAAGGAACAACAGGTCTAAACACTGCCCTGATGAATACTCGACACCACTCTGTCAGATAAGCTCAAGCAACCGTCCACGAACCCGCGCTGCGTGCACACAAAAAGAAAATCTCGAGTGACCGATACCCTACCGCCCTTATATTAGCGCAGAGTTGGTTCTTAGAGAAACTTACAGCTACACAAACTTTAAAGTGAGACCCAAATTACAAGGTTGTATTGTAAGGTTAATGAATATAACCATGGAAATTCAAGGGAAGTACAAATTTACAACTGCACAAAAGAGACACAACTGCACGTTAGAACAAACCCTGCAATAGCGCATTATTTCAGTTTGTCAAAGAGGCCTAATTGGTTTACGTTAGTAAAAGATTTTTTTATTTTTTACAGGTGGAAAACGTCCAATGAAATTATCTATTCTTTCAAATGTCAACATCTATCAACCTATCGACTGTGTTCTCGTATGTATAAAAGCCTCTTACATTGTTGAATCTATTCAAGTGCTTTTTCTCCACTTATTATAATTCTCTTTCTGACCTTTCCTAACCATATGTCACCAAAAAAAAAAACAGACCTTGCCTACCTAACCTTACTCGATGGTTTGAACATTTTTATAAATACCCAACTTTCTGGATCGAAGCAATTTCGATCCGACGTTTCTAACCCGATTTAACCCGAAATTTGGGGGTGTACCCGACACGTTAATTCCTGGTTCGAGTAACTTACCCTTGTGTCACCTAAAACACTACGCCTTAGTAATGAACCTTCATTGTCTCAGATATCTTATTTAAATCTACACTAGCTGCAACCGTGAAACGTGCACGGTCTGACGAGTCTTTTCAGGTTGGAAGCCTGGAAATTCCACGGTAACAAACACATATCAAATTTTATGTTACACTAAACTGCCCGTGACAAGTTGGATCATCATCACCATCTTTTTCCGTTTCGCAAAAGTCAGGTGTTATTTACCAGAGGCGTGTTTCCTTGAACACCCAACACTACGCAAACATAAAAAAAGTTATGGTTCTATTGGTGAGCAACCAGAGGCGTCACAAGAACATGAGATGGTATTCAGCGCCTTATCACGACCAGCAAGAAAAGCTCTTCTTGTCAACAAACAAATATCCACTCAGCTCTTTGAGCGATCAGTCTTTATTCACGCTGTTTTTTATGTGAACTTCAACCTAAACATCACCTATAACCATAAACAATACTTCTTATCTGCACAAAAATTCAATTCTTCTCCGAATAGTAAACAACTTCACTTCACAAATAAACGAATGTGCCGTCACAACCAAGACCGATAAGCGCAGTAAAATGAAGTTACGAGTTGTGGCCGTAAACACAGCAAGAAACAAGTTTCGGTGCGTCAAAAACGTTTTTGGTTGTCACGTGGACATGAATCTGGTCGTTTCTGTATCTTGTGGTTGTGTTCACCCACACAATTTCGCCACAGAGAATTGGCCCTGGTCATAGATCACGCTCCGGGTGAAGGCCGTTTACTCCTGGCCGTGTGGGTCACCATCACCAGCTTCTTTGCTTTAGAAGGTACATTTAACACTCTGCCAGTGTGCAAGGGGAATATACATGTGAAGTACAGTCCAATTGTATTTCTGGTATCACCTTTAAATTTAACGTGCACGTTCATGCAGCAGAGCTTAGATTCGTCTTTCGAGAAATTCGTGAAACTTTCACGGTCTGGCAAGGTCTTTCAGGTGTACTATGGCAATGACGCATCTACTTCACAACAACACCGAGACTCGATGTATGATACCCTACGACCAGCCTTTTTGCTGATAATAACTCCTATAAGCTGCCGTGTCTAATGAGACCCGTGCAATTCCCATGCCAGCAATGCACGATTCAGGTATCAACTTATTTCTACTTAAAAGCTCAGGGGCATCAACATACTTAAAAAGACTTTGCCCAGTGGCCCGGAAATTATTGACTCCCGCCGTATCATAGATACGTCAGCTTCCCAAAGTCATTCAATCCCTTATTTAGTTCTATGTATTAATGATGAGCATGGCACAAAACGTAGGCAGATACATAGGTAGGTCCTAGCGTATTAATATATTGACTAGTTGCACCCATGAAACTTTCACGGTTTGGCTGGGCCTTTCAGGTTGGACTCCTGAAAATTCCACGTTAATGAACAAATAATCTGAAATTTTATGTTTTACTAAACTGCCCGTGACCCGTTGGGTCATCATTACGCAAAAGTCAGGTGTTATTTAGCTAGTCATAGACCACGTGCTACTTGTCTCCGTTCACTCCTACCCGTAGGGGACACCATCATCAGCTTCTTTGCTTTGAAAAGTATATTCAGCCCTCTGCCTGCACGAAAGGGAAATATACAAATTATGTGATGCATTCCAATTGTATTTCCCGTATCACCTTTAAATTTAACGCACACGATCATCCAGCCCAGCTCAAATTCATCTTCCGTATCATAGAGACAACCGAATTATATCTTATTTCCGTCTATCTGTTACTGATGAAGAGCGTGACACTAAAGGTAGGTACCAGCGTATTAATATATAGACTAGCGGACCCGTGGAAGTTCAACGGTTTGTTAATCTTCTCACTTTATAAAAAGTAACAACCATACGCTAGGCTATTATAACTCATTATGTTTGACCTAATGCAGCTCTTCTAACCTAACCTACCCCATAAATAACACCCGTCACATAATCCTAACAAAGTGAGCCTAACCTCAAGTTTGCTGAACACGAGAACGTTTCTCCCTACCCTTCAGATTACGCTGTCAGGGATGCAGCTTGAACTTAAAATATTATTGTGTTCCGAGACTGCTTAAACTCCGAGCCTCTGCGGGAGCCATACCGCTACAGCGAGGGCATGTTGCTCAGTTTCGAATCTCTCTCGTATTTTCTATGGAGCTTTAATTTTCAATGGTTCCTATATGGAATCGTGTGTTCATTGGTAAAACCGTTATAACGCGCACAGGAACATCTATTCCAAGAACGTGAAGCGCTGCCGTGTTCCGACTCGAATACAGCGGACTTAACGTAGCCCGTCCCCTCAGGGGGCATATAATGGGTGATAGGATTAGGTTAGTTAGGTTTACCCATCCTATGTTATGGGGCTTGGCGATCCCAGGGGGCACGTGTAGGCTACCTTAGCCATTAGCAAGGCCTTCGGGATGTCTGTCTTAAGTGCCCAATTTACTTAACTTCCATTTGCATACTCCTAATTGAACATGCTTTATTCTGTTTTTCCTCTTCTTTCTCGACTTGCTGCTTGCATTCGCGTTGAGCCTGTGTGGAAACACCTTCGTGCAAGGGTTCCTCGTTTCTATCTATATATGTACTATACCTCCCTTGTTCTTTCCTCTGTGACATCGTTCCGCTCGGGAACGGAGGCTTAAACTTTCTGACTACTGTTATATATAGCCGTGTATGCCAAGTCGGAGCCCGTCTATCTTAACACACCCTACACAGCCTATTTATAGTAGACACTAAGATATCACCGTTGGATCTCGCAGATGTTTTACCAGCAACGTTTTTGCCTATGTATATCATGATATAGAGACAAAGACGGCATAAAAATGAAATATAGTAGCCTCACTTTTCGAAAGTACTTCTCTCATTGCTTTTCTTCTTTATGTAGGGCATAAGCCTTCACTAGGCTGTATTTCTCATCGTCTGAAGATAACAGTTCGATAGCGGGACCCGCGGTCGGTGTTTAACCCACCAAGTTTCTGCTCTGTTTTTTTATGAGATTGGTTCACCACAATATACACCAGACTATGCTCATTTTTTCGATAGTAGATTCTTGCTGCCGAACCCCTCTTTTCGGTCAGTTTACTTGATTTTTCTTAAACATCATACTTTCACTTTAAAAATTCTTTAGAATGAAGCTGTCCACATCAGCTCCAGCTTATGTAACACCAACAAAGTGAATATTATATGATTTGGAAATACGTATGTATGATACGTGTAAAGTGAACTCCGTGTCCTTGCGTCGAAACTGACTGAAAATTTTTTCAAGAACAAACGAAGAGAAAACTGCCATTATTGATCTTCCTTCTAGCGAAAAGCAAAACTTCTGTCAAGTTAAATTTTCCCTTATAGCTAATACTGAGAAGCGTAACGTACAATCACATGGACGGACAGACGGATGGAGCCTCAATTTTAAGCAGAATAATAATACAAATTGTACAATCACAAAATGTGACCCACATCATTACGATTGAATCACTAAACTTCCAAGAACTTTAACGTCTTCAATGTTGTGAATAGTTTTCTAACCCATAAATTTTCCATGACAATTATGAGTTTTCCCCAAAGTTTCTATTTTTTCCACATCATCATGACTGTAAATCTGAACTTTCCTTCTGTCCCACTTCGCTTAACCTTAATTCTTACACTCTACATCTTTTGCCATTTTCCATCATTTTTGGTACCATCATGGTCCTACGTCACTAAATTTACCCTGCAAGATAATTTCACTCCCATCATCATTAGTTCAACCTTATTATCTTCGCTAGCAGATTGCAGCATCACCTCTGCACAATATGGGTGGCGTGCATAACGCCACCTGGACCACATCCGAAGTATCATCAAGGTAATAAAGGCAGTGTCCCCAGCATCATTTTGATTTCTTGTCTAAATTTCTGACAATTCTCAACACTTGTACAATTTCCATATTTACAATCTACATCGATCGTTTTGGTCATCCAACCTTTCACTTTTGCAGCATAATCCAGGCTCTAACAGGGTGTCTGTGTACATTTCGCTTTCACGGCTCTACCATGTATTTTCTTATTCCATATGATGAGGAAATAAAAAATAGAGTAGAACTTTCGTAACTGGTACATTTTTGAAGGGGGCATTGGGTTACAAAATTACCAATTGGGGACTGATTGTTCTGAAACTTGCTCAGAATATGTATTTTTGAAATAGAAACGCATTCTGTTCATACAACTTTTTTGATTTGGACTTTAGGTTTTGAGATATTGGGGTTTATATATAGATATATATGCACATTTTGAAAATTGCAAACGAATAGAACCCAATGATTTTTCATGCCAGAATAAAAAACAATGACAGTTTTGGAATCCTTGGATCATTCCTAACAAAACTACGGAGCTGGATTTTCCATTTTTGCCCTCACAATATTTTTATCACAGCTCAAAACCGAATCCCTTAATTGTTTTTTCCTTACATTTCAGGCAGCGATCGCAACGAATTATGTAGAAAATGGAGAATCCAGCTGTGATGAAAAAATATTATATTATGAGAGCAAAAATCGAGAATCCAGCTCTATAGTTTTGTTGAGAATGTTTCAAGATGCTAAAACTGTCATTGTTTTTATTCTAGCATGAAAACACATTGAGTTCTATTCGTTTGAAATTTCCAAAATTTACGTATATATTTATATATAAACCCCAATATCTCAAAAACTAAGGCCTAAATCGAAAAAAGTTGTTCGAACAAAATGTGTTTTTTTTTTAATACATAGTCCGAACAAGTTTCAAGACAATCAGTCTACAATTAATAATTTTGTGCCCCCATGCCCCCCCTCAAAAGTGTGCCAGTTGCGAAAATTTTACCCAACTTTCTTATGTCCTCATCGTATGGAGTAGAAAAATACATGGTAGATCCGTGAAAGAGAAATGTACACAGACATCCCTCTAGAGCCTGGACTAGCAGTCAAATATTTATTCTCCATTACATATCACAAACTTCCCACGCTCTTCTGATATTACCCATGTCATTATGACTTGAGCCCTAACATTCCATGTGTCGTAAAACTTTATATGGCATTCTAACACTTCCTCATCTTTTGTAATTTCCAAACATAATTATCTCCTTTTTTTCTAGATCAAAGCTTCTCCTGCCACAAATATACTTTTCTCATAATAAAGTTATCCTTAAATTTCCCAGCTAATCTAATGTCCCCGGTGTCATCTTGACTCTGTCTAACCTCCCAACACTAGCCAAACTTTCCCTGTTCTCCTAATATTCCCCCAATGTTTTCCCATGTCAGCAGTCTGTCCCCCATGTTTGTGCGTGTCCACCACGACACTCCTTCCACGTAGCAAGACTGAGGCAGGCTGGGCCTAATTGCCGCATCACGACCATCCTTAAACTTTTACAGCGTCCTCCTGACCCCAGCTCGCGCTCAAAATTTTCTACACAAGCTCCATTTTAAGACTCACTACACTCAAAGAAAATTTTACGACACTTGCATTATATACGAGCGGCTATTTTGGAGGCCTTCATTCTCCTCTACTTTGTGTCAGCTTCTGAGAGGTCCCAGTACAAAAAAAAAACAGTAGTTTCCATTTTCGGTATTACAGAAGAGTCTTCTGGATCCCTCGTAATCAGACTAAATGAAATTCTTGTTACACAGTGCGTAGACTTATAAGATACAGTCGCAGTATAGTCTTCAGAAGCACGTCATTAGCATTCTGCTCGACGTATGCCGCACGAGTTCTGCTTTAAGTTCCCTTATGACGTCAAACGAACGTCCAGCGGAAGCCGCTTTATTTATTTAATAAGCTTTGCAAGTGCATTGCCGGCTGAAGGCCAAGTTCCCTTCGTGACTTTAAAGGCAGATTCACACGACAGTCGGATAACTTGTTCTCTCACCACAGCCTCTGAGTGCTGAGCCGTGCCTATTTAAACAATAAAAAAGTGCACAGCTTTCTAAGGTATACTGTGCACTCTAAATTGGAAAAGATGTTCAAAACTGCTATATTCCTGGCGCTTGCAAAGCCAACTGTCGTGGTAAGGCTGACAGTTGGCACTCAGTTGTTCTGACAATCACACAACACAACGTTTAAGAAGGAACACGTTTATTTGACTGCCTTGTGATTTCGCCTTTAAAACGGTTGTCTGTCTTTGTCTGATAAGAATTAGCTTAGTTTAGAATCCGTCGCGTTATACTCCGGCAAAAATGTACAGTCTACTCCCGGCAAGTCTTGTTTCGACGTGACGGAGTACAAACTGTACATACATCTTGATAGGTACATTGATAGGTTTATTACACACAGACACATTGATACAATACAATCATCGTTTTGGTACATGAGTGAGAAACAATTACAATGATGTATCAGCATAGCCGCTAGAAGTTAAGCATAAATTTTTGGGCAGACATAAAAACAAAGGCTAATACAATTGTAATACATATTCTTTAAAACGGTTGTTAAATAGATTGTCACAAATTTGTTCTAATGAATACAAAGGAACTTTTTTGACAAGCAATGCAATTTGAAAGACTGTTGAGCGTTTTTCAACGTAAACACGCACATTAAGGAGATTGAGAACAGAACGCCTCATTTCGCAATTTTGTTGGGAATAAGTGGACTGAAATGATTTTGAAATGTTTCGGGATGATTATTAAACACGAATCGAAAAAATTTAAGTAAGGAACAGTTGTAGATATCCTGAAATTGCAGCACTTTCAGAGTAGCGTACATATCACTGCAATGCATCAGAGGAATATTGTTAGCGTTACGCTTAATGCGAAGTATTCGCCTAAGTATATAGTCAATATTACCTGAATTTATGAATATGACAACGTGGGGCTCCACCCCAGATGATATCCTGGACCAACACCGAGTGAGCCAATGAGCAATATACCATTTTTAGTGATTCATGATCAACATAGTTGGATATTGCATAGATTTACCAAGAACTCTGCTCAGCTTACGCCCTACTTCCTCGATATAGACCTTAAAATTCAGCCACTCATTCAAAATCAATCCAAGATACCTTATCTGAGGCACCCACTCTAGTTGATTATTGTTAAGGGGATCATTTAGGCGAAAATGGTCAAAATTATCAATTTTCTGTTTTTTGCTCAAAAAGTGTCTTCAGGTATGGGGGCATTACGTCCCAAATTTTTAGGGGGCTAGCGGCACTAGAAC
>LQNS02000137.1:10907278-10923171 GCA_001587735.2 Parhyale hawaiensis | reverse complement strand
CTAATAAGGTCTTTAAGGGCAACTTTAGTGCCTTGTGAGTGAGAGAGGAAGAGACCTGTTAGTGCTTTATTATCGTAAGCTCCATAACAGCAACAATTAAAGCTCCCTCTTGCTCTTTAGTAATGAAATCTCTCCTTTGAAGGCTGTAAAGTTTCGCTTAAGTAGATGTAATTAAAACAGCAGAGTAGAGTGACAGCTGGAGCATGTACGTAATTGCTGCAGCGGGAACAAGACGGAATGTGGACCACTGCATTTTTTTGTTAAAAGTGATTGATAATAATTAGTGTATGCTAAACACATTAACCAGGAGATATTTCACAGTCTATTTTCCAAAAAATGATAGCTGCCTGTCAGATAAATTGCTACATGTGATGAGAATAATGCTACAATTTTTATTCTGTTAAGATTTATGACTCAAGAAAAAACTATCCAAGTTTCATTCATTTCAATTTTGACCAGTGCTGCTAAAAAATAGTTTGTTATATAGGTAGTTATAGTTATCATTTTTATTTTTTATTATGATTGTTTACACCCAAA
This sequence comes from Parhyale hawaiensis, assembly GCA_001587735.2. Lineage (NCBI taxonomy): Eukaryota > Metazoa > Arthropoda > Malacostraca > Amphipoda > Hyalidae > Parhyale > Parhyale hawaiensis. The sequence continues at coordinate 10,922,634 of LQNS02000137.1, read as the reverse complement.
AAGCTACTAAGAAAAATAACACGAAAACATTTACGACTGTCTTGAACTTCTGCTTCCTCAACCTGCCGAAAGCAAATACCGCCACTGACCTTCAGGCCACCAGAGCTCTGGTTATAAGACGACGATCGAACTGACGACTCAAGGTATGAGCCTCAACCGCAACTTGTGTGTTGCTTTCAATTTCCCTAGCAGTCGGAACTGAGATAGCTAACTAATGTCCTTAAATATTCAATAGCTTACAAATAGACCATACAAAAACAAGTAACACTTCGTCTATAGTTTATCAAGTATTTCGGGCACACACCCGCCTGGCTATGTCGGTCCAGCAGATGAAAATAGATGGCTGCAGTTAGGGCCAGACGGGGGAACAATACTCCAAAGAGGCAACAATAAGCATAGAAGCATATACGAACTACTTTATTATTTCCAGACACAGCAACCATACCCGAAACACGTGAGACTAGGCGTCTAGCTTTCTCTCAAACGTAAACCTCTCATTAAAAATGCCACAGTATTTCAAGAGCGTTTGCCCCAGCAGCACAGTGCCGCCTTTCTTATACCTAGGTGAATACCAAAGTAAAAGTGTCCGAATCCGACTGACAATCATGAACTCATTTTTATCTGCATTCAGCTTCATACTGTATACAGGATGAGCATCAAGCGCCAAACCACCACAAGTCTCGGCCAAAGACTGGGTGACCGCCTGATGCACACTAGCACACTGTAACACTGATAAAACGTGGACTCTTCGGCATCATTGAGCATTGTATTCTCCATGGAAAACAACAAGTAGCAGGTATAAATAAGGAGTAACAGGCCCAAAACACTGCCCTGATGAATACTCCACACTAACTCTGCCAGATAAGCTCAAGCAACCGTCCACGAACCTGCGCTGCGTGCACACAGAAAGAAAATCTCGAGTGACCGATACCCTACCGCCCTTATATTAGCTCAGAGTTTGTTCTTAGAGAAACTTACAGCTACACAGACTTTAAAGTGTGACCCAAGTTACAAGATTATGTTGTACGGTTAATGAAATTAACCACGGAAATTCAAGCGAAGTACCAATTTACAACTGCACAAAAAAAAAAAAAAACACAACTGTACGTTAGAACAAACCCTGCATTAGCGTATTATTTCAGCTTGTCAAAGAGGCCTAATAGGTTTACGTTAGTAAAAAAATTCTATTTTTTACAGGAGGGAAACGTCCAATGAAACTATTTATTTCTTTCAAATGTCAACATCTATCAACATATCGACTGTGTTCTCGTATGTATAAAAGCCTCTTACATTACTGAATCTATTCAAGTGCATTTTCCCCACTTATTATAATTCTCTCTCACCTTTCCTAACCATATGTCACCAAGAGCCCAAACTTGCCATTTTCGGGGTTTTTGTTTTCTAAAAAAAAACAGACCTTGCCTACCTAACCATACCCGACGGTTTGAACATTTTTATAAATACCCAACTTTTTGGATCAAAGCAATTTCGACCCGACGTTTCCAACCCGAAATTTGGGGTGTACCCGACACGTTAATTCCTGGTTCGAGTAACTTACTCTTGTGCCACCTAAAACACTACGCCTTAGTAATGAATTTTCATTATTCCAGATATCTTATTTATATCTATACTAGTTCCACCCGTGAAACGTTCACTGTCTGACGGGGCTTTTCAGGTTGGACGCATGGAAATTCCTCGGTAACAAACACATATCAAATTTTATGTTACACTAAACTGCCCGTGACACGTTGGATCATCATCACCATCTTTTTCCGTTTCGTAAAAGTCAGGTGTTATTTATCAGAGGCGTGTTTCCGTGAACACCCAACACTACGCAACCATAAAAGAAACTTATGGTTCTATTGGCGAGCAGCCAGAGGCGTCACAAGAACATGAGATGGTATTCAACGCCTTATCACGACCAGCAAGAAAAGCTCTTCCTGTCAACAAACAAATATCCACTCAGCTCTTTGAGCGATCAGTCTTTATTCACGCTGTTTTTTATGTGAACTTCAACCTAAACATCACCTATAACCATAAACAATACTTCTTAACTGCACAAAAATTCAATTCTTCTCCGAGTAGTAAACAACTTCACTTCACAAATAAACAAATGTGACGTCACAACCCAGACCGAAAAGCGCAGTAAAAATGAAGTTACGAGTTGTGGTCGTAAACACAACCAGAAACAAGTTTCGGTGCGTCAAAAACATTTTTGCTTGTCACGTGGACATGAATCTGGTCGTTTTCTGTAACTTGTGGTTGTGTTCACGCACACAATTTCGCCACAGAGAATCGGCCCTGGTCATAGATCACGCGCTAGGTGACCCCTTTCACTTCTGGCCGTGTGAGTCACCATCACCAGCTTCTTTGCTTTAGAAAGTACATTCAGCACTGCCAGTGTGCAAGGGGAATATACATGTGAAGTACAGTCCAATTGTATTTCCGGTATCACCTTTAAATTTAACGTGCACGTTCATGCTGCAGAGCTCAGATTCGTCTTTCGAGAAATCCGTGACACGTTCACGGTCTGGCAAGGTCTTTCAGGTGTACTATGGCATTGACGCATCTACTTCACAACAACACCGAGACTCGATATATGATATGTTACGACCAGCCTTTTTAGTGATAATAAGTCCTATAAGCTGCCGTGTCTAATGAGATCCGAGCAATTCCCGTGCTAGCAAAGCAAGAATCAGGTTTCAACTTATTTCTACTCAAAAGCTCATGTGCATCAACATACGCTAGGCTATTATAACTCATTATGTTTGACCTAATGCAGCTCTTTTAACCTAACCTACCCCATAAATAACACCCGTCACATAATCCTGACGAAGTGAGCCTAACCTCAAGTTTGCTGAACAAGAGATCGTTTCTCCCTACCCTTCCGATTACGCTGCCAGGGATGCAGCTTCAACTTAGCATATTATTGCGTTCCGAAAATGCTTAAACTCAGAGCCTTCGCGGCAGCCATTCCGCTACAGCGAGGGCCTGTTGCTCAGTTTCGAATCTCTCTCGTATTTTCTATGGAGCTTTAATTTTCAATTGTTCCTATTTAGAATCGTGTGTTCATTGGTAAAGCCGTTATAACGCTCACAGGAACAACTATTCCAAGAACGTGAAGCGCTGCCGTGTACCGACTCGAATGCAGCGGACTTAACGTAGCCCGTCCCACAATTGCGGGCGTAGGATGGGCCATAGGGTTAGATTAGTTAGGTTCACCCATCCTATGTTATGGGGCTTGGCGATCCCAGGGGGCACGTTCGGCTACCTTAGCCATTAGCAAGGCCTTCGGGATGTCTGTCTTAAGTGCCAAATTTACTTACTTCTATTTGCATACTCTTGATTGATCATGCTTTATTCTGTTCTTCCTCTTCTTTCTCGACTTGCTGTTCCCTTGCGCGTTGAGCCTGTGTGGAAACACCTTCGTGCAAGGGTTCCTCGTTTCTATCTATATATGTACTATATCTCCCTTGTTCTTTCCTCTGTGACATCGTTCCGCTCGGGAACGGAGGCTTAAACTTTTTGACTACTGTATATATACCCGTGTATGCCAAGTCGGAGCCCGTCTATCTTAACTCACCCTACACAGTCTATCTATAGTAGACACTAATATATCACCGTTGGATCTCGCAGACGTTTTTGCCTATGTATTTCATGATATGGAGACAAAGACAGCATAAAAATAAAATATAGTAGCCTCACTCTTCGAAAGTACTTCTCTCATTGCTTTTCTTCTTTATGTAGGGCATAAGGCTTCACTAGGCTGTATTTCTCATCGTCTGAAGATAACAGTTCTATAGCGTGACACGCGGTCGATGTTTAACCCACCAAGTTTCTGCTCTGTGTTTCTATGAATTGGTTCACCACAATATACACCAGACTAAGCTAATTTTTTCGATAGTAGATTCTTGCTGCCGAACCCCTCTTTTCGGTCAGCTTACTTGATTTTTCTTAAACATCATACTTTCCCCTTAAAAATTCTTTAGAATGAAGCTGTCCACATCAGCTCCAGCTTTTGTAGCACCAACAAAGCGAATATTCTATGATTTGGAAATACGTATGTATGATACGTGTAAAGTGAACTTCGTGTCCTTGCGTCGAAACTGACTGAAAATTTTTTCAAGAACAAACGAAGAGAAGACTGCCATTACTGATCTTCCTTCTAGCGAAAAGCAAAACTTCTGTAGAGTTAAATTTTCCCTTATAGATAATACTGAAAAGCGTAACGTACAGGCACATGCAGGGACGGATGGAGCCTCAATTTTAAGCAGAATAATAATACAAATTATACAATCACAAGATATGACCCACATCATTACGATTGAATCACTAAACTTTCAAGAACTTTAACGTCTTCAATGTTGTGAATAGTTTTCTAACCCATAAATTTTCCATGACAATTATGATGAGTTTTCCCCAAAGTTTCCATTTTTTCCACATCATCATGACTGTAAATTTGAACTTTTCTTCTGTCCCACTTCGCTTAACCTTAATTCTTACACTCTACATCTTTTGCCGTTTTCCATCATTTTTGGTACCATCATGGTCCTACATCACTAAATTTACCCTGCAAGATAATTTCACTCCCATCATCATGAGTTTATTCTTATCATCTTCGCTAGCGGATTGCAGCATCACCTCTGCACAATATGGGTGGCGTGCATAACGCCACCTGGACCTCATCTGAAGTATCATCAAGGTAATCAAGGCAGTATCCCCAGCATCATTTTAATTTCTTGTCTAAATTTCTGACAATGCTCAACACTTGTACAATTTCCATATTTACAATCTACATCGATCGTTTTGGTTATCCAACCTTTCACTTTTGCAGCATAATCCAGGCTCTAACGGAGTGTCTGTGTACATTTCTCTTTCACGGCTCTACCATGTATTTTCTTATTCCATATGATGAGGAAATAAAAAATAGGGTAGAACTTTCGTAACTGGTACATTTCTGAAGGGGGCAAGGGGGTACAAAATTGCCAATTGTGGACTGATTGTTCTGAAACTTGCTCAGAATATGTATTTTTGAAGAGAAACACATTTTGTTCATATAACTTTTTTGATTTGGGCTTTAGTTTTTGAGATATTGGGGTTTATATATAGATATATATGTAAGTTTTGGAAATTTCAAACGAATAGAACCCAATGATTTTTCATGCTAGAATAAAAACAATGACAGTTTTGAAATTTTTGAATTATTTTTAACAAAACTACGGAGCTGGATTTTCCATTTTTGCCCTCACAATATTTTTATCACAGCTCAAAACCAAATCCCTTAATTGTTTTTTCCCTACATTTCAGTTAGCGATCGCAACGAAATAAGTAAAAAAATGGAGAATCCAGCAGTGATGAAAAAATATTATATTATGAGAGCAAAAATCGAGAATCCAGCTCTATAGTTTTGTTAAGAATGTTTCAAAGATTCTAAAACTGTCATTGTTTGTATTCTAGCATGAAAACACATTGAGTTCTATTCGTTTGAAATTTCCAAAATTTACGTATATATTAATATATAAACCCCAATATCTCAAAAACTAAGGCCTAAATCGAAAAAGTTGTTCGAACAGAATGTGTTTCTTTTTCAAAAATACATAGTCTGAACAAGTTTCAAAACAATCAGTCTACAATTGATAATTTTGTGCCCCCATGCCCCCCTCAAAATTGTGCCAGTTGCGAAAATTTTACCCAACTTTTTTTATGTCCTTATCGTATGGAATGGAAAAATACATGGTAGATCCGTGAAAGAGAAATGTACACAGACATCCCTCTAGAGCCTGGACTAGCGGCCAAACATTTATTCCCCCACCCAACATAGCACAAACTTCCTACGTTCTCCTGATATTACCCATGTCATCATGACTTGAGCCCTAACATTCCATGTGTCGTAAAACTTTATATGGCATTCTAACACTTCCTAATCTTTTGTAATTTCCAAACGTTATTATCTCCTTTTTTGTCTAAATCAAAGCTTCCCCTGCCACAAATATACTTTTCTCATGATAAAGTTATCCTTAAATTTCCCAGCTAATCTAATGTCCCCGGTGTCATCTTGACTCTGTCTAACCTCCCAACACTAGCCAAACTTTCCGTGTTCTCCTAATATTCCCCCAATGTTTTCCCATGTCAGCAGTCTGTCCCCCATGTTTGTGCGTGTCCACCACGACACTCCGTCCACGTAGCAAGACTGAGGCGGGCTGGGCCTAATTGCCGCATCACGACCATCCTTAAACTTTTACAGCGTCCTCCTGACCCCAGCTCGCGCTCAAAATTTTCTACACTGGCTCCATTTTAAGACTCACTACACTCAAAGAAAATTTTACGACACTTGCATTATATACGAGCGGCTATTTTGGAGGCCTTCATTCTCCTCTACTTTGTGTCGGCTTCTGAGAGGTCCCAGTACAAAAAAAAAAGTAATTTCCATTTTCGGTAATACAGAAGAATCTTCTGGATCCCTCGTAATCAGACTAAATGAAATTTTTGTTACACAGTGCGTAGATTTATAAGATACAGTCGCAGTATAGTCTTTAGAAGCACGTCATTAGCATTCTGCTCGACGTATGCCGCACGAGTTCTGCTTTAAGTTCCCTTATGACGTCAAACGAACGTCCAGCGGAAGCCGCTTTATTTATTTAATAAGCTTGCCAGTGCATTGCCGGCTGAAGGCCAAGTTGCCTTTGTGACTTTCAAGGCAGATTCACACGACAGTCGGATAACTTGTTCTCTCACCACAGCCTCTGAGTGTTGAGCCGTGCCTATTTAAACAATAAAAAAGTGCACAGCTTTCTAAGGTGCTGTGCACTCTAATTTAGAAAAGATGTTCAAAACTGCAACATTCCTGGCACTTGCAAAGCCAACTGTCATGGTAAGGCTAACAGTTGGCACTCAGTTGTTCTGACAATCACACAACACAACGTTTATGAATGAACACCTTTATTTGACTGCCTTATTAATTCGCGTTTAAAACGGTTGTCTCTCTTTGTCTGATAAGAATTAGCTTAGTTTAGAATCCGTCGCGTTATGCTCCCGTAATAATGTACAGTCTACTCCCGGCAAGTCCCATTTCGACGTGACGGAGTACAAACTGTACATACATCTCGATAGGTTCATTGATAGGTTTATTACACACAGACACATTGATACAATACAATCATCGTTTTGGTCCATGAGTAAGAAACAATTACAATGAAGCGTCGGCATAGCCACTAGAAGTTAAGCATAACTTTCTGGGCAAACATAAAAACAAAGGCTAATACAATTGTAATACATATTCTTTAAGTCGGTTGTTAAATAAATTGTCACAAATTTGTTCTAATAAATACAAAGGAACTTCATTGACAAGTAATGCAATTTGAAAAACTGTTGAGCGTTTTTCAACGTCAACACGCACATTAGGGAGATTGAGAACAGAACGCCTCATTTCACAATTTTGTTGGGGAATAAGTGGACTGAAATGATTTTGAAATGCTTCGGGATGATTATTAAACACGAATCGAAAAAATTTAAGTAAGGAACAGTTGTAGATATCTTGAAATTGCAGCACTTTCAGAGTAGAGTACATATCACTGCAATGCATCAGAGGAATATTGTTAGCGTTACGTTTAATGCGAAGTATTCGCCTAAGTATATAGTCAATATTACCTCAATTTATGAATATGACATCGTGGGGCTCCACCCCAGATGATGATATCCTGGACCAACACTGAGTGAGCTGATGAGTAATAAACCATTTTTAGTGATTCACGATCAACATAGTTGGATATTGCCTAGATTATACCAGGAACTCTGCTCCGCTTACGCCCTAATTCCTCAATGTGGACCTTAAAATTCAGCTGCTCATCCAAAATCAACCCAAGATACCTTATCTGAGGCACCCGCTCTAGGTGATTATTGTTAAAGAAGATAGTTGGCCGCTGTGGGTTGGATGGAGAGAACAGCATTATTTTGGGTTTATTTTCGTGGGCTGCTAATCTATGTTGAATTAACCATTCGAACAATACATATATGAAATTTTGTATATCCGCAATAACAGCCTGAAAATTAGAGCTACTGGTGTAAAAAAACGGCATCATCCGCATTCAATGCACAGTTCATGTCATGGGTAGTTATATCATTAATAAAAACATTGAAAAGTACAGGACCTAGAATGCTTCCATGAGGAACACCTGAGGTCATTGGTAATGTATGATATTTGGCATCGTTACAGAGCACATATTGGTCCCTGTTAGACAGGTAACTTTTATCAGTATTTGAAGCATTCTGAACGCCACAATGATCGAATTTTTCGGTAGAAGAGTTTTCACTGCCGTATCGAACGCCTTTCTGAGATCAACGAAGAGACATACCATATGTTTTATCATGGACGCACTTCAGAAGGTCAGTTGCTAGATGAAATATAGCTAGCGTGGTATTAGATTTTGTTCAAAAACCAAACTGCTTACCACTTATTATGGTGTGTGATGAAAGAAAATTCGACAATCTAAAGTGAATAACTTTTTCCAAAAAATTTTTAAAGATAGACAAGGTAGATATAGCCCTATAATTAGATACATCACATGAACTGCCGGACTTAAAAACAGGAATTACACGGGCATGCTTTAAAATGTTAGGGTAAACACCGGTCTCTCAACATAAGTTGAAAATGCAACAGAGAGAATTAGTAATGTGATGCATAAGTTTTAGTAGTAATAATGGTTGGATTTCATCACGATTACAACGCTTATTACTAAACGATTTGAGAATATTAACTATTTCATCGGAACAAGTTCCATCGAAAACGCAGTCAGTGTCAGCATAAATCGCATCGGTAATTGGCAAGCAAGAAATACTAGACGTAGCACGTATAATGCAGGCACGTTCACTATAGCGACTTCTATAGTACCGATTATATGTCATTCAGTAAAATTGTTCCAAATCTTTTTCAACACTCTAGTTATAATCCTGCATTATACGTACGTCTGGTAATTCTTGCTTGGAAATTGCTTATGATACCTGATTTACTATTGATGAATTCAATGTACTCGAAACGCTCATATTAATAATTGCAATCCATATAAATTGCAGTAATTTTTACAAAGATCACTACCTTCGTATTCCTACCTCGCTCCAATACAATTAGTGCGATTGGAAGACAAGAGGCAACAAAGGCTTTGGCAATATTATTTAATTGCAAGGCCTAAAGACTATTCTTCATTAGCTCTCAAATTGGAATATCAAGCTTACTCAGTGCTGCAACATATTCTATATGGGCATCAAAGCAAATAAGCCATGGCAATTTAATTAATTGCAAGCCCTTCAATGGACTATGGGAATATCGAATACATGTACATCTAAAGCTACATGTTAGGGTGATGAAATTAATTCCAAGGCCTTTTGATGAGTCTTGTTAATATAAACCCAGGAAAGAGGAAAGACAGGCTTCTATTTAGTTTAAATATCTATTTCAAATCAATTAAGGTATCTGACAAAGCGTCGCTCTTGTTTTTTCTTTCTCATTTTATACTAATTGTTCAGAGACATTTCCACTAACATATTGAACACAGTAAGATGGATCGATGGAAGGTAGTGCCAAGGGTCTAAGTATAATTTCTTCTCCAAGAACATCAGAACTGTTTATTTAGCGCAGTGGTTACAGGTCTAGCTTTTTTTCGCTTTCGCTGGGTTGAATGAACAATACTTAACGCACACTAGCTCCTTTACATACCTATTAAGGCAGACCATAATATACAGTGCATTAATTATGTAAATCGCGAGCCCACTGAGCCAAAAAAGGTAATACAGTAGCTGTAGCAGCCTCTTTTTTAGCATTGGTTAGTATTTTTGTACGTGACCATATTATAACGAGACTCTTGATCAAACATCCTCCTCATTTGAATAACGCTCTTTTGATGACGTCAGACATCATCATCGAATGCTTATGAACAATATCAGTGTGATATAAAATATATCCGTCTAATTTGCATGAAAATTGCTCATAGAATTACGTAAAATGTTTTTATTCACGGTATCACATTTCCAAGAAGTCATTGTGTTTCAGTGCTAATAATAATTCATTCAGCTTTATGCGCTCGAAATCATAGAAGCGAGTACTGGCTTCAGTTATAGTAACCACTTCACCCTGCAATTGTTCAACACCGTAAGAGGCTGAAATTGACATTCTCGGGACCCATAATAGTATTATTGGGTCCCTGCTTATCGTGGACTGTCTTGTTTTGTTCTCTATACTGATATCCATAGCCACTGGTTTGCAGCTTCACTACAAACAGTCATCACAATATATAGAGAACAATTCAAATGTACCTTAACTATTATACAGTTTAAACATTATTTGGTCATGCAGTTGAAGCCTTTCTTTGAAGTGGCTACTGCATGTGTGAAGAATAAAGCACAAAAGACTTATCGAAAATATACATTCACAATTAAAAATATACGTGATGGTGAAACAAAAGAACAATTAAGCGACTATTTTCTCAAGTCATATAGTTTTTTCTAGCTGCCCACTGTTAAGCTGACCCCCATACAGAACCAGTTTTTCTTAACATTGTAATATGGCGATACCACTAAACAAGCTATGTACTTAGGTGTCGCCAATAAGAAGCTCATGCACCCTTTTAAAGAACTGATAGCAAGAGAACTGTGAAAGATAAAGAGCTCAGGATAATTTAAAACGGTGTAGAAGCGCTTAGAGTTTTATTTTCACGTTAATAATGGAATATAATATCTTTCCGAAGACCACCGTTATTGTTCAAACAAACTCATGCACTTTTAAAGATTTCATTCATTAGTTTAGTCAAGACCAGTGGAGTGAGATACTTATGGGTCACCCTTTATAGTAACTGTGGATGTGACGCATAAAATACAAACGATGAAAGGAGTAAATCAAAATTGGTAGAAGCCCATCCCAGTATGCCTAAGTATAGATGAAAGTAGTACTGAGTAAAAAAAAAACATACCAGAAAGGGTAGGCTTGCCCCCGGATATAGACACTTCCGAGAAAGAAGTTCATACGAACTGACAGCCAGACATGGGGAAATTCTATTTCTATATATACTCACGGATACTCTACGGTTTATTAACTTCATATCGATTTCTAAAGACGGGTTCACTTTGGAACGTCTAAACCTCAGTTCACTTGATAGTCTCTTGCCCTACGCAAATACTTCAAAACATTAGAATACTTCCCTGCATCCTTTCACATTCAAGCGTTGGTGCATTGACGGATTTGCGAAAGTGTAAGTCGTTATGTCAGGCGGCTGATGCAAGTGTTGTCATTTAACAAAGTTTAGCACGTTTCTGCAGATTAGGCGTGAAATAACTGAAGAAAATTCAGGAAGCTGCGCACTTTTCTGTTTTCTTTAGACACTGCAACGGGCTGTGACGTATGGACGTACTTCAAAAGTCATGAGTACCGGGCTATACTCACGTAGTCATCGGCGACCAAATGCGTAGAAAAATGCTAACAATAACGGGAATGGACCAAAAGATTGCCGTGTGAACTCGCCTTAAACTCTGCAAACGCAATTTCTATTTACTTCAATAAATTTCGTTTACGTTTGTTTGTGGGATGACACACGTCGGCACAAATACTTGATTTCGGGATTGCCCTAATCAGCTTCTAATGAATTAAACAAAAATTACATCCAGAGAACAACCAACACAGCTTAAAATAATTACATACATTTCAGGCATTATTCTAAGCAACCCAAGTGCAATTAGAACGTGAAGCTTATCAATAATCGCTTAATAATTATGCGTAAATACGTTCCAGAAGATAAGAAAAAAAAACTAATGCTCATTTAGAACAAGGTATTGTACTTAAGGAAAAAGCATCCCGATATTAACAGCTTTAGAAAATACTAAAACCATTATTATATCTCTTCTATTATGAATGCACTGAAGCTGGCAAAGTAAAAATTGGTTGGTTACGTAATGTCAGTTTTCACTGAAGTCCTCCCCTTAAAAATAAAATTTATCTTAATATTATCGAAGTGTATCTCGCTGGCTTCGCCTTTTAGAAAATAAATGAAGTCTCGGGTATATATAGAATCCAAATTAATTAATTTTTTTTTCTGCTGGTTATGTAATTGTAATTGTGATTCAAGAATTGGCACAAAAATTAAAATAATGGATTTATTAAAACCAGGAATCAGTTCTCCTTAGACTCAGGTTTTGCTTAGCGAACATTTCTAGATGAACTTTGTAAACGACTTGCGTAAATGCTATGCGCCCAACTCACTTGCTACCGAATAAAGTAAAAGATACCATCTTATACCATATCGAGACTGCCAGTGTAGAGAAAATTGTTTTACGTGGGCCTTAATGGTACCATACAAAATCATTTTTCATGTTATGAGTAAGCTGCATCTAATTTCTATTTATTAAAATAATGTAGGTTTATATAGGTTTTAAATATGTTTAAACTCGATATCAAGTATATATTGTTTATATGTAAATATACTCTTGGGCTCTTGAACAACACTGTGTAGGTGTCTTATGTAAACAATGAATTGGTTTTTCTAACTTTATAAAGCTACTGATTTGCAGGAAGTTGATTTAATGTTACAATCTAACTTTTTCAAGTGTCAAATACTAAAAATTTCATTTTGCCCTGTACCTTTCGCAGTACGTGAAAAAATGCGTTAGATATTTTTCTTTATATTTGAAACATAATCATTTTGAATTTAAACATTTATTTACTACAGCTTAACTGAACGTACTCTGACGCAACTTACAACGGGAGTCACGGAGCAAAATAATAATTTTTTAGTATTTGGCATTTGAACAACGTAGAGTTTAGCATCAAATTAACTTCCAACAATATAGCAGCTTTATGAAGTTAGAAAAACCCATCAATATTTTACGTAAGACGCCTATCCAGTGTTTTCAAAAGTGCATGGATACATATTTTTCAAAAGGAGTTTATTGCCCGAGAAGCAACCTCTTACTTTACATGTATAAATATACATATGTAGCATCAATATTCATAAAATTTAAAACTATTTTCTGTTGCTGACCTAGACAAGCTTCAAGCTTCCCAAGATGATCGTAAAGACTTCTGAAAATGCTAATTACTTAATTGATGCCTGACTCTCGCCATACATGAGAATCCATTTACGGAAAAGCTCGCGTAAGATGAATTAGTATATGTCGAATCTGTCTATATTATACAAAGAGGTTACTTTCCGTTACACATTTTGTACCCTCCTAAATGTTAAATCTGCCACTATTTTCATAACGACAATAATGAACCAGAGCAGAACTAAATGACAACAGTATTAGTACATTACAATAATTTATAATAAAAATAGCAAATATAAAATACAAGATACTGCATCGAGGTGTTATCTTTGTCAGAACTCAAAAATCACTCAGGAGCGATTTTTTTTTTTTTTTTTTTTTTGCATAAACCGAATCAGTGATCAGAATTGGCCATTCTGATGAAACGAGAAACAGGTGCACTCCCATTCCAATAGATAAGTCTTATGAATAATACCTAGGATCAATCTCCATAATCAGACGCACGTCAACATCAAGTACCTCATGATAAGTCGCAGTTTGTTTCACAATAGACACTGTTGATCGTCTTAAATACCAGCTCACCTCTAACCTCCTCTTAAAAAATTTGTTCTATTTTTTTTCTATTGCACGTCTATCTCCAGTGATATTGTTACAGATAACGCAATTGTTGTTGGGCATTGCAAGCAAATGATAAGCTATTATAACGATTGAATTAGTCAGGCTAATGTTGCTTTGACGAGGAAACATCGGGTAATCCAGAAACTTTTTGTATTATCCACAACAAAAACTGCACAAACCTTTTTTTGCTGCGTGCTCGAAAAGATTCCTTCTAAGAGAAATGTATAAAGCTGATTCTTTTAATCGTATATCGACTTCAATAAGACTCCGATTCTTATCAGGCAAAACATTTTCTTTAAATCGGAATGTCCTCTACGTGAAATGCGCTAACCGTGCGAGGTTGGACATTGTAGCAACGTGCGTCCTCTCCGTAGACCGTCAAAATGTTGTTCCATCATGAAATTTATTTTGTTTGACATCATCAGCCTCAGTTCCACTTGCCATGTCTCCGTCACTTAAACTTTCAACGTTTCTACGCCGAAGTAGAAAACATAAAAGGATCACTTAGCGTCATTCAGGTTCATAATTTCAATTACTTTGCTTGATAAAAGCGTTGAGTGTTCACCTAGAATAATTAATCTTCATAACTTAAATTAGTTTCCTTTTTAAATTGTGAAACCAGTTCGCTTAGCGTTGTAAACCATCATTATTTTATGATATTTGATGTGCCACTTGAAAGCAGGAAAAATTCACCTAGGCTAGTATCATTAAGCGTCATTATTACTTCCGCTTGACGTGCTGACTTAGCAATTGATGTCAGCAAAGCTTCTACCAGAGTTCCGACCTTTGCCATAAATGGGCACAGTCGGAGGGGCACGGGTCAGTGCATAAGAACCTTTCGTCGATGGCACCATAGCTCTTGTTAATCTGCGGTTGACTGCAGCCGTATACTCCGCGAAGGTCAGTTGGCATATATCTGCAGGAAGAAAATGTGCGTGTAAGTTTCATAGTAGGAGGTATAGTCAAGTTAACCTTAGTTTACCTGTTATCTACTGCATGTGCCATAAATTAGTCAATGTGCATTTTGGGAAGCTCTAAAGCACGACTGTGGGTATGAGTATCCATTAGTTTTAATCAGGATGCTACTGTTCTCCAATGTGTCATAGACACTGTTGTGCACAACTGATGTATCGCTTTCTGGAATGTGTTGTCCATGCTGTAACAGAGGTCTTATTTACAATGCTACTGGATTCCAAAAGGTTTCATCTGCGTTGTAATTGAAGCATTAGCTGTATGGCCTAGTCGACGTCCATCACTTAAAGGATGTGAAAGCGGGTGCACAAGTGAGCCTTTTTCGGACGGTATCGTGAGGACATTCTCATGATAATCAAAACGTTGTGAAACATCACTCTTTACATGAGTTACCCCGAGTAAACTGAACTATGCATCATGAGGGTTGTTAAAGCACCTCTGGTCTGTACTGTAATATAGAGTGGCATTATATACTGAATTAAGAATAACTAGAGATGCACTCTGAAGCGATCACCTCCGCCAAGTAATGCAGTGTTAATAAAAATTCAAATTAGTCCTGGAAGCAAAATTTGTTTTTTATCATCATCAAAATTTGGCTATTTGTGTCATGGTAGCAAGTACCATTCCGCCTATCCACCTACCCACCCCCTCTACCAAATCTACCATGTGTCACCGGAGTATCTCGAGCACAAAGAGAAACACCCCCCGACGACACCCACCTACCCGTCGGCCCCTCTCTCTCT
>LQNS02000137.1:10892182-10904323 GCA_001587735.2 Parhyale hawaiensis | reverse complement strand
TGCGAGTTGCAGCTGGAGGCGCTCGTTTCTTCAGATGTGGAGCAACATATAGCAGTTAATATGATGGTTAGCGCTAGTAAATTTGTGAAAGCACTTGAGTTTTTTGACGCGCGTGGGACACGCACGCTATTTGGCAGGGAAATCTAATAAAAGACGTGCCATCTTGCAAACTTGGAGGAGCAGATAGCAGGTAATGCCGTGGTTATATGTAGCAAACTTCAGAAAATATTGCACTTTTAACATGAATGATACACTCGTTCTGTTTACTTTCGAACTGCGGCGGGAGACGTTAACTGCTACAAAATCGCTGTGACTTTGCAGTTAATTTGACAAATTTCGGCTTAGGGCTAAAAAATACAAGATTTCGTTTCGGACTAGTTCCTGGTCCTTCGTCACCCCTCTTTGAATTGAAGAAATAAATAGGATATTGTGGAGTTGGAAATTTCCACAATGTTCTCCTGCTGAAACACAAAACAGAAAAAGGTCCACGTTTCCCTTCAGAAAACTGGAACTGTATTTTAAGCTAAAACTAATCCTACCAAGATAGACAGGTAAGGTGACGAGCACTTCTCACAGAAACATTTCTAAACTCATTTTTTTAACACACACCTAGAAGAATTCAAAAGTTTCAAAGGGCTTCCTCAATCTAAAAAAAAAATAGAAAGTACGGACTTAACAGCCGCAATCTACCGAATCTGCAAGGACACACACACACAGATAGCGTGAAAACTATACATCCTCGCAGAACTCTGTGGACTGTACCAATGTATTTTAGTGTTGACGTTGGTTGTGTCGTAACTTGGCCGCCTTCGTGTACACTTTACGTGGTCTCAGGACACAGTCGATTGGGTGCCGAAATTAATCCTTCGAGGCATGCGAGAACTGAGTTTTCATAGCGCTGGTGTTAGCCCCTTTATTCACACCTACGAGGTCCATTTCGTCACTAATCAAACTGTGCTATTCTTAGGAAGATTGTGATGGTGGGAGGTTAACAAAGACAAAGCTGTCTCTCCATGGCACTGCTCTCCTAAAGTGGCTGGATGAGTCTATTTTTGGAAGCACTGCAGTTTATTTTTGGCCTCCGGTGCCTTCGCGAAAGACCTGGAAAAGCTCCGCAGCAAAAGCCTTACGAATTTTGTAAGGTTTTCAAGATGTGCTTTGCAAGGCGAGCGCGCGCCAGAGTCCTCTCGTGGCCGTCCACTTAGGGGACCTGCAATTGACTAGTGAAATTAAGATTGAAGGTCCTGCGTATCCGGGATTTTTGAGAGGAACGTTGACTTTGCCTCTTTGCAACGTTTTGAAATGTTAGCAGCAGACTGATTGCCCCGAACCAGCTGAAAAATCCATTTTACGGAGCAATATTGAAGTTTTGGAAGTCTCAAGGGTAACCGATTAAAAAAACTCCATTCAACAGGTTGAATCCAACGCTCCTGTCTGAAGTTTTGGACAAGTCAAGCCTCGACGAATTAATTTCTCTGGCCACTCGCACGCCTCCAAGGCTCCACATATTTGCTGCTCACATACACAGACCTCTACTGCAATGATATCTTTGCTGCTAGGAAAAACTATTGCTTGCAGAATTTAGAAAATATAATAATAATAATAATAGAAGTAAAGGACTCAATGCTTCGTTTCCTTTACTGAAACATCAGACGTGAAATGTGCGTATGTTTGTTTCAAGGCGTATCCGCAACACAGTTTCATTCGCAACTGGCACGTTCTACTTCGCACAGACTGCTATAGTAACTTGAACTCGGGGAGGTGGTACAAAGAAAATATGTGAAATCATTTCAGTGAGTTAGTTATACAATTCACTAAGCTATATAAGCTCAGTTACCGGGCACTTCTTTCATTTTTCAAGCTTAGTAGAATACTATCTGGTTATGCATACAGTACATTTTGCATTGTAGCGTTTTCTTAAAACATCATGTTTATAAAATACAGTAGTTTTATATGCACTGCGTATAATCTTCTGGTATTTTAGACTAATGATAATGTCGTCAGTGCACGGGAGCGTTGCTGTTAGAGGTATTGAGTCTTGGAGGACATAATTAAGTTTCAATGCTAACCTAACCGGGCAATTATCACACTAAGTATCTAAAAATTTGAGGAATCACGAACAATGCACTAACCAATGTGAGGGTAAAAACTGCTTGATTGAAGACAATTGTAAAAAACAAAACATTAGTATCACATGATATGTAAATCTATAGTTTATTAGAAACATATGTTTTATTAGATGGATCTTCACAAGAAAAAGCCGACAAAGTCATCACTGTCGTAACCTTACCTACAGAGTAGTTTTCACGCTTCTAACTGGAGGGTGGACAATAACTAGCCCATTGTAGTACTCGTTAAAAATCAATATTCACACCATATGGTGCTTTAGGACCGATGATGAGCGAGCAAGCAACGCATCCAGTCCCTCTGGCGGCGGCTGCTGTAACGTACGGACACCAAAGCCGTTCTTTTCTGCTTGTATCGACATGAGCTGCGCATGCCGTACGGTGCTGGTACTGACGTCACGCAACTTCTGATGACGTCATAGGCTCTCCGCAGACCACGCCTTCACACCACCGCAAGTGCGCAAAAAGCAACAGAAGGGAAAAAAAAGTCTGTAACCTGCAGCAGTTCTACCTACATCCAATCAAGCGATCAAATAGAGACCTGCCAATGCAGTGCCTCAAAGAAACTGGTTTTTACCGCAATAGCTCTTTGTTTAAGTATATTTGAAGCTCTTGCATTACATAAATCGNAAGCTACAAAAGGAGAAAAAAAAATCCGTAACCTGCAGCAGTTCTACCTACATCCAATCAAGCGATCAAATAGAGACCTGCCAATGCAGTGCCTCAAAGAAACTGGTTTTTACCGCAATAGCTCTTTGTTTAAGTATATTTGAAGCTCCTGCATTACATAAATCGTTGTTCAGGATCTCTATACGCTGGTGCTGAATACACATTTACTTCTGATATTGTATTGAATATTGTTGTAATTTTTATTCATAATAAGGGTAAATAAATTCTCTGCAGCTTTTCTAAACGGAAAATACTGACGAATACTTAAAAAATAGCTATGCGAGTTTTACTAATCGAAACATTGAATTCAGAAGCAGCCAGGTTTCACAAGGAATTATGCATCGGAAAGAATATTTTTCATTTTTTCTGAAATACAGTAGTACTTGCAACACATCGCAATATCACTAACAATTGTATTACTCGACAGTTCATTTTCTACATAGTATTGCATGAGTACATTCATTAACATATATATATGTATAATAAATATGTATTGAAACATGTTGGCACGCACGTATTTACTGTGTCTAAAAATGTATTTCATACATTTCCCGCTGTCAATTTAAATAAATAAATTCTAACGTGCTCGACTGCAAGGTAACAATTGATCTTTCCTAAAAATAGCAGAACTCTGCGACCCTTTTTGTTAGTATAAGAGGCTATCTCCGCCAACCAATTATTTGAACGCTGTCAAAAATAAACAAACTGTTTACGATCCAATCCCTGCTCCTGCCGAGATAATGGCTATGTCCATTTAGCATTTAATGGCTTAGCAAATAGAGGCATGCGTTCATTTATATACAACTGTACAGTACATTACAGTACATGCATTGATTGAGAATATTTTTTCAGAACTTTATTGGCTATATTACTAATGCTAAGAAGAATAGCACACTTATATTTTAGAATAGGCTTATTTAGAAACGTATCGTGGATAGTTATCCCTCCAAAGAGAGTTTTTACCTTTATTTTCCAAAACCAATTCAGTGTAATATGTCTAAGCAACGACCGCTGTGCTACGACTCATCATATTTGTACTATACGATGTTGCAGACTTTTAGGCGGTCAGAGGATACTATCCGATAAATGCATGTGAATTTCTGATAGAGTTATAATAACGGCTACGGTTTTCCGTGTGACGCTCATGCATTTT
Source organism: Parhyale hawaiensis (assembly GCA_001587735.2). Taxonomy (NCBI): domain Eukaryota; kingdom Metazoa; phylum Arthropoda; class Malacostraca; order Amphipoda; family Hyalidae; genus Parhyale; species Parhyale hawaiensis. The sequence continues at coordinate 10,900,375 of LQNS02000137.1, read as the reverse complement.
AATTTGTGCGAGTACTAACGTAACGGCATTAACCTAGACTCTTGGAGGGCTGAACCCTAAGATTCGAGCCCTTTCTGGGAATGAACATCTGGTCATTCTATTGTTATGTGTCTAATTTATTTTATTTAACCATAGAACACTGCCGTGGGATGAAATATAGCCACGCCCTTAATTTTTTGACTGTAAGGGACCGTGTTGATATGAGCCATGCTCACGATCGAGTTTTTGAATTCAAAGTCTGAACATTAACCTTGATGAACACCAGGTAGCCCAGAGTATTCATCCGCATCACCATTTGTTTTTATTACCTTGTTTTTCACTTTACTATGTCTTTTTGTACGCAAGATGAACGAAAGCAGTTCGAGCACGAAAATAAACAATGTTTAAAATATCAACTACCTATACAATATTAGACATGATTAGCTCTCAGATACAGCACATAGAATGTGCTGGTTGAAACAGCCAACATGAGTGTCATTTATGATTGAAATATTGCATATGAATGCCATTTCCACCAATACGTTAAGTGTGTGGAGATAAGAATAACGTACGGTATAATTTGGCACATCTTTTGTTGCCTACCCTTATGACTCACCCGTTACTATCCACCTATTATGATCCAGCTGGTACGTTCTAGTCGTCATGTATTACCTCTTTAGCGTCCAGAGGACCGTTTGGTCCCGCATCAAACAGTACTATGCCCACGAAAATAGACATTTAACGTGAACAGTCACTCATTAAATGAACCTCTATTCATCTTACTGTATGACGTAATGGCCTCGCTGACACTTTGGTGGCCGACATTGGCCTCCTATTCTCTTACGTCGGTATGCGCTAGCATGGAAGTCATTGCCAGGATCCGTGATCGGCAATGTTGATATACAGGTGTTCAAGTCAGCCATTTTTCCTTTTTTATCATTTATTCATAGCACCGCTCTGTACGTCTTGGGGCTGCTTGTATTTAATTAGAACAATGAATCCCTCAACAACAATATAAACAACTAGAGAGCACTCTGAGCGCGCATACCTCCGCCAAGCAATATAACGATAATGAAAAATTCAAATTGGTTCTGACACCATGATTTTCTTTGTACCACCACCAAAATCTACCCATTTGTGCTTTTTGATAGTATTAACAATTCCTGTAATTTTCATGAAGATCCGTTCTTACGTTTTTGAGTTATGCTGCTAACAAACATTACGACAAACATAAGTCAAACATACAAACCGATCATTACGAAAATTTTTTCATTTATGGCATTTAACAATACTAACAACGGTAATTTTCTACTAAGGGTCACAACTCGATTTTAGAAAAAAAAAATATTTATTCAGGTGGTATGCAGCATTCTAAGACATTTTCCATCAATGACATTTCCGTCGCAAATGCTCAGTTTTCGAGATATTTAACTTTGAAGGCCCCATTGTTTTCCTTTGGGAAAAAAATACCCTACGACCTCATTCAAACGTAAACTACGCTTAGCTAACCTAACTTTGCCTAACCAAACCTTACCTAACTTTACCTTGCCTAACCTAACCTTACCTAACCTAACCTAACCTTACCTAACCTAACCTAACCTTACCTAACCTAACCTTACCTAACCAAACCTTACCTAACCTAACATTACCTTACCTAACCAAACCTAACCTTACCTAACCTAACCTTACCTAACCCAACCTAGCCATACCTAACCTTACCTAACCTAACCTTACCTAACCCAACCTAACCATAACTAACCCAGCCTAACCTTGTCTAACCCAACCTCACCTTACCTAACCTAACCTAAGCTTTTTTGCCCATAGGAAAACAATGGAAACTTCAAATTCATATACATATCTCGAAAACATAGCATTTTCGACGAAAACGCTATTCCCGTAAAAAGTCTAAAAAATGCATCATTCTGAATATGTAAACATTTTTTTTGAATATCGAGTTGTGACCTTTCGTAGAAAAAAACCCTAACAACTCCTGTAAATTTTATAAAGATTCATTTCTAACTTCTTGAGTTAATAAGCTAACAATCATAAAATCAAACATAACGACAAACAAACGAACGAACAAGCCGATCATCTCAAAATATGGTCATATACTCCTAATAACATATCTAACAACTCGTGTAAACTCCATGAAAATCCGTCCATAGCTTTTCTAGTTAATTATGGCCTTAAGAAAAAATAGACACAAGCAAACAGACAGAAACGGATTTTCACCTAAAGTTAATCAGCTGTTACAGTTAAGATGCCTAACAATCCCTACAAATTTCGTAAAGATCCGTTCAATACTCTTCAAGTAATCTTGATGACAGACAGACGGACAAACAAATAGACAGACAAATACGACAAAAACATAACCTCCTTAGTGGAGGTAAACATAAAGAAAGAATTTAACAGTTTTACGCTAGAGAAACAAGTTATATGCTGACATAACATCCATTCTTTGACACTATGTTAAGCAGTCTTTTGTCCTCGGAGGAACTCAGTCGATGAACTTGGGATGATGATATGGTATCAGCAACCTCAATAATATTCAGCTAAGGTTGTGTTTCGATGTAAATTGGACTCCTCCTTAGTAAGCCCACATTTTCAATAGTAGCGACAGCTGTTCAATGGGCGTAAGGCCAGGTGAGCAAGGTGGCCAAGTCATAAGACGCTTTCCTCTGATACCCAGAGTTCCAAGAAATGAAGCGGTAACTTACGTTGATATGGATGGAGCATTGTCGTGCATGAAAATCATTTGATAACGACGTGACAATGGTAGGTTATCGAGCCATTGTGGTACCAACGATACGGGGCAAAAACGTAACACCACCACCTCCTTAGTTGTTTAGCGTCGCAATCGATGGTGAATAGAGGAAACTTCACACTTTGGCCCATCCATCCCAGCCATTATGGGCTGCTCTCTCCTCTTCCACAGAGAGAATATTTTGAAATCTGTTTTCAGGCATTTTCGTGTTTCGCAGACTCCTGGCAACAGGCCTAACGTTCCTCACCAATTCATTCAAAACATTGCATTGGATTGGTTTGGACGAAGGAATGATACCAGTTTTGTCACATATGGCAGCGCTGGTGCTGTTTGGATGCGGGCTGACTTGTCTACCATTTTCTTCAAATATCGCCAGGTTAAAGGGTTCTCCTTATCATCCTTGGTTTTGTGTTGGGGCTGTCCACATATGAACACAAATTTCTTCAGGCTCTCTCTCAAGTTTCTTTGCTAAATCTATGAAAGGAAAACCTTCTGCAAAACCTGCAACGATCCGCTCCTTCTTGGTAGCCGTGAGTTGTCCTTTTCTAGGCATTTTCAGAGACCTGAAATGAACTGATTTAGAGTTAAAGTGGTGCACAATGCAGAAAATTCGTATCTTTTGGAATACTGCGTGAACGCAAGCAGAATGTAGTTCGGAACCCAGAAACCCAACAACGTTGCGTGATGCACGGCGTAATCAAGGGAAGAAATAAGTCATTCTTCATAGAAATAGAGTTTCTTCATTTATCAGGGAACATCATCCGCCTCGAATCAGGTAGCAGCTTGACACGATTGACTAAATATCAAGCTTGGCCTGACAAGCTTAGAAAAACTCTCCTGCTCAAGAAGAAATGCCTACTTAATTATAAAGTTCTAATGTATTTTCAATCTTACGTACTATCAGTATTCCACGTATACTTCAATACGATTTAGCTAGGAAAATTTAAGTAACAATATTCCAGTATTACGTAACTACATATATATATATATATAGAAAGGGAATTATAAAGCACAATGGCATGAATGAATAAAGACAATCTAATTATCTCAGCGCTGCACCGTACACACCTTTGCTGGGGGCATCAGAAGCAGAACGAGTTTAGTAAGGTGTGCAGGTGAGACCGAAACTGCAGAACGGAAGACATGTACCATGTACGTGGTACAAATATGACCAGCACGTGCTCGTAGTAAATCCTCAACAACACTACGTGCCTAGTTGTGGTTTTGCAGGGCACCAACTTTCACTAGCGTGAAATTTATATTACTTCAGAAATTAAGACAATCTTGTCCTACATTAAAGTGAGTTACATAGTTTATAAATTGAGAACTCAGTTATCTTACAGCACTGGTTTCTTCATGAAAATTTTAGCATTGAAGATCATACTCGTAGCCTGAGAAGAAGTGGAGCTCCACATTGCTAATTCACAACTCCATTGCATAATAAGCAAATCACTGGCATTGGTGCCTGTAGTATTTGCAATGAAATGCATTTACCGGTAATAGTCCTTGTTCTGGTGATTGTACTAAAATCCTATTAAAAGGTCTGCAGGAAATTGAAGGAAAATGTATTGCTCGTGGGCGATACTGGCGTTCCATTTTAGGTCTTCATAAATATTCTAATGTGGCTCGGTTTGTTAGTGCAAACTTTTTATGTACGCCCTTTGATGCAGCGGTGCAAAAGAGAGCAGACGGTAATAGGAGCAAAGATAAAAGCAAGTGAACTCCAAAGTCGTGCTTGATTTCAATGCATGCTAAGTAGACTTTTCCAAAGCTTCCTGTTGCACCCAAATAACACGTGGCGTGTTTGTCCATATTGATAAATTCCTCAGCTTTGGAGATGCTTCCATAGAGACACGTTTCTGTACGTCGGATATTAATACAACGTACATGTCGCTTTCAATCATATCGCGTTTTCATTTAACGCGCTTTTGTCTCATTTAATTAATGCGCTTCTGTCTCATTATTTTATCATATGTAATCGGGCTACATACTCAAGGAATACTAGTCCAGGCTCTAGGGGGTGTCTGTGTACATTTCTCTTTCACGGCTCTACAATGTATTTTCCTATTCCATATGATGAGAACATTGAAAAAAAATGGGGTAGAACTTTCGCAACTGGTACATTTGTGAGGGGGGCATGGGGGAGGCCCAAAATTATCAATTGCTGACTGATTGTTCTGAAACTTGCTCAGCATATGTATTTTGGAAAAAGAAGCATATTTTGTTCCCACAACTTTTTTATTTTGGCCTTAGTTTTTGAGATAATGGGGTTTATATAAAATATATATGTATGTATATTTAGGATATTTTAAACGAACAGAAGTCAATGAGAGTTCATGCTAGAAAAAAAGCAATGACAGTTTTGCAATCCTTTGAACATTCCTACCAAAACTTTAGAGCTGGATTCTCCATTTTTGCCCTCATAATATTTTATTATCACAGCTGGATTCTCCATTTTCTATTTCGTTGCGATCGCTAACTAGAACATAGGAAAAAAAACAATTAAGTACTTCGGTTTTGAGCTGCGACAAAAAAAAATATTATGAGGGTAAAAATGGATAATCTAGCTCAATAGTTTTGCTAGGAATGATCCAAGGATTCCAAAACCGTCATTTTTTTATTCTAACATGAAAATTCATTGAGGTTTATTACTTTGAAATTTTCAAGATATGCAAGTATATTTATTTATAAACCCCATTATCTCAAAAACTAAAGCCTAAATCAAAAATGTTCTATGAACAAAATATGTTTCTTTTTCTAAAATACAAATGCAAAGCAAGTTTCAGAACAATCGTTCCACAATTGATCATTTTGGGTCCCCCCATGCTCCCCTCAAAAATGTACCAGTTGCGAAAGTTCTGCCCCAACTTTTTTTAATGTCCTCATCATATGAAATAGAAAAATACATTGTAGAGCCGTGAAAAAGAAATGTACACAGACACCCCCATAGAGCCTGGACTTCAACTCAGCAACATATGAATGATGAACAAAGTGAAATTGACATTAGCACTTGGTTTCCATGCTGATTTTTCGGAAACTCTCTGTGATACATCCGAAAGCAGCTTGTTTGTCCTTGTGTGATGGCCCCATTTTGAAAATGCCCCGGCACTACTTAAAAAGAACATTGTTTTGATGCGTTAATAGCCACTGGAATTAACGTCTTAATGTATAACAGTTTATGAACTACTTTATTGCGTTTCCAGTCCCATGTTATATCTACATTAGATTATATATCCAGCAGTATACCGGCTAAAAGACCCATTTCCAGAAAGAAGCTGCGGCCCAGGCTCTGGCCCTTTCCGAGCTGTTGTCACCTTGAGTAGACAAGACACTTAAATGTACAGTATAATGGAAAACCTCCACCAAAGACGAGACTGTGCACGTATGATCAACTGCTGAAGGCTGGTGACGTCTCTGGGACGCTAGGTTGATCGGGAATGATAATGCTACAAAATGTCCTCTAAATCAATTGGGTGTTGAGAATTGATGAGTCATGGAAAAAGAGATCGTACTGCGCAGTCAGGGAATAATTAGAGCACGCTGAAAGCCTGGTTGCATTGCGAACAGCCTGCGCTCTGTTGTGTATTTCTATATCCGCACTTGTCTTTCCAGAATCGTAATGCGCTTAGTGTCAAAGAGATCTATTAAACTTCCTTGCTCAGCGAATGACTGCCGGTTGTGAAGGGAGGTTGTGCTCTGTAGCAGGTGCGGCTTATCTGTCAGGGAGATGGTGCATACCTTTGCAGGCTGCATGTGTCCAAACGCACTGTAGTTCAGTCTTATGGTAATGCTGTAATAACTAAATAAAATAGCAATTTTGTACAGGTATAGCGCTGAGGTAGGGACGTTAGATCGACGTTATTAGGTTTATGGTGAACAGAACAAAAAAGTTACTACAGCAAAATTTTTATTCATATTTAAAATATTTTTACAGTTTTACCTATAACCGAAGTGAGTGTAATATTATTTTCGTCAAGAGAAAGCTTTGCTGTTATGGAAATACAATGGATGCATTTAAATCATACTTATGTCAAAAACAACTTCTAATTTGTGAATATACTTATGAAAATATCAGGTCAATGTAGAACTTCGTCTAGTGCAAAAATGAAACCTATGTGAGTAGTCAGTGTTAAAAAGAAATGAAGCCAGGTCATCGATCATAATTAAGATAAGATAAAAAGTGTTCATTCCTATAGAATACGTATGCAAAAAAAAAAAAACAAATTACATGATGTAGCGCACAAATTACCGGTTTCACACTGTCAGCAAGACTGCAGAGTGGAGTGGAGTGGAGTGGAGTTCAGTTTTTTGTTGATAATTTTTTTGTAAAAAACGCTAGTCCACACGCATCTCTAATTCGCTGTTCAATTCTGGAATCCACATCAGGAGGCGACATCGATAAAATGGAAAGAATCCAAAGCAGAGCAACAAAATTTATGCCCCAGCTGCGAAACAAGTTGAACGACTGTTGCCTAGAGGAAGTGGGACTCATCTCTCTCGACCAAAGACGACTCATGGGACAACTAATAGAAACATTCAGTACTTGAATAGCTTCAACGACGTGCTTGCAACAAGACTTTTTGAGAGACGATACGGTCGCATGCAAAACAAAGGCGAGAAACTCAAAGATAAATGCAGAAGAACTACTCTAAGCTAGCAGTTCTCATTGTCTGTCATAGCGAGCATCTGGAATAGATTCCCTTCCGAAGTTGTCAGTACAGTAAACGCGTTTAAAAATCGTCTTGACAGTCATTGGGAGTATTGGGAGGAACACACTCCGCAACCAAGACTTCCTTGCTCCAGGAGTCACAAACTCATAACGGCGAAAGATTCGGAGGTCACTCTAATCCATTAACTTTCCTTTCCCTACCAGCTTAACGTCTTCGAGATCCGCAAATCTGCAGCAAATAACCGTGCTTGCTTGATCAAGTTCTTGACTGAGTTTAGTTTCTTTTTTTTTCTTTTTCAGATGTATAAATGAATTGCATATGTTGGCAATTGCTCATAAAGAGCCGGAGCTTGAGTCTCTGCTGGTCTCTGGCAATGGGCCAATTTGTCAGGCTACTGCCAGCTACCTAACCCAATATCTTGCAGTGCATTTTGTTGACTAGTGTGCTCCCATCCAGTGTCTCATAACATTGCTTTAAAATAGCGCCATATATTTTTTGCTTTACCTATCTATATGCATAGATAACATTTTCTCGGTGACATACTTATCAGTTTATACCTAATAACTCCACTTGCTCTCTGCAAACTATCAAAAAAGGTCAAATTTCAAACATTCCTTCAAGTACAGTATCGCAAATTTTCTTCTCTATGACGCGAGGTTTTTCTTTTTAACTTAATGAGGCGTCTATATGAGCAATTCGCTCAAATACAAGCTTCCCATTATGCAGATTGGTAAGCTCGCTTGTTCTTCAATCGTATGGAAGCCTCGGTGCTAATCATTC
>LQNS02000137.1:10871248-10882244 GCA_001587735.2 Parhyale hawaiensis | reverse complement strand
TGTTTTTCGTCGGTAAATAAACGTATTAAAATCGAGCGAACTTGAATGAATGAATACATCATTTTATAGAGAAAAAGATGGGCTTTCCGATGGTGCATTCAGTTTTCCTCTTTTTTTTTTTTCATTTTTGAGGTGAAAAGTTCACTGCATTATTTACCCCGGCGTACGAAGTGCGTTGAATCACCCCGGTCGACGCTATTCTTAGTGTAGTGTGGTTCAGATAAAAAATTGGACAATGACCGTCCAAGCAAATGCTATAAATAATGTAAGGAAACTAATTAGATAGATGTCTAGGAGCCTTGAAATAAGGCTTGTAGTACATGAAAAAAAAAAAAAAAAAAAATGCAAGGAGTGGTGAACAATCAGTTTTTTTCCTGTCAAGAAGAAAAATTCATCTGGGCAAAAAAAGAAAAATAGATGCAGTGAAAAGTGAAATGGAGCATACCACCATCTATAGGTATCATTCAATATGATAAGCTTCCACTTTGAGATATTATAGACTTTGTAAAAATATATGGAATATCAGTGCTCAAAAAACAATTCTCTTTCTTTTTTTGTTGAAAAATATGTGGAATTTCAGTGCTCAAAATTTTTTTGTCTTGTTTTTTTTGTGGGGTGACATAGGACAGCCTTTCCTACTAATTAGTATCGTATCCCTTTTGGGCAGGGGCGGGTGGAGTTAGCTCTCACAGGCAAGACTCGTGTGTGGGACAGCAGATGCTCAAGACGCTCGACACCGCCTGATCAAGCTCAAGTGACAGCTGTCAATCATGCTGTCAATCATCCTGTCAAATGTGTCAATCATCCTGCCAAACGTGTCAATCATTAATCGAGGGAGAGCAGAAGCGCCTCCATGAAATTAAAGTTTTATCAATACGTAGTCCACAAATACATGTTAAAATATACGAAATGTACATATACATATGGTACAAGGAAATTTGCATACCTACATACCAACCTGCCTGGAAACATCTTATATAGCTTCCTAACAGTTTTTCATTTTAGTAACATTTTTACCCATTTTTTACTATGATTCTTGCCCTGCGATTTTTCACCCCAACAGTGTGGTGAAATCACCCCGTTTTACAGTGAGAAGTCCATCGCGCAGTTTTCCATTAATAACTTTATTACAAAGAAATGTACTTCTCCACAAATTGACATGAACGAACCTTGAAACATCATATATTAGTGTGAAAAGTTTCAACTTCCTAGTCCCAGCCGTTTTTTAGTAACTTTAAAGTATGCGGAAAATGCGATGAATCACCCCGGTCGACGCTGCATAACAATATTGAGTTATTGTCATTTTTATAGAAACTACATGGCGCACAATTTTTTATTTTTTTTACAAATAATGGGTGGTCTTAGACTATCACCACTACCCTACTGAGTGAGGGGGGGAGGGCACCCCACTCGACGCCACTTGTCTTGAAGAGTGTGGCGACTCAGAAATGCTCTCCTGGATTAGAGATGTCACCCTGTTATGTGAATGCCTCATATGGTGTAATCTGAGAGAGGTAGGTACCTACTCTGTCATTGCTCGCCCTTGCAAAAGTATTATTGGCACATTTCATCCTTTTTACTAGGCTATGCACTCAATATGACCCTTGCTAATTGCAATCCATTCCCCAGAAGTTACACCATGTGCAATATGTATACAGTCCAATATATGAACAAGTATGCAGTAAAACAGAATTACTTTCTCTTGTGCTTACTGTTTTTCCCAACATTCTGTTTTCATGTGCTTTATTCGTTCGTGCATGAGTTTGATGTTACTCTCAATATTCCATATGTCTTTTTTTTTTTTTTTGTTCCTCTCCTTTGATCACAGTGTATGTCAGTGATGCTTGAACTAGGAGTGTACCTACTAATAATAATCATCACTTTTTTGGTTGGGTGATGGTGCTTTCTTGAAATGGCCTTAAGGCAAATTTCAACAGTTTAGTTGAGTGTGACAGCAAAATTTAGTCATTAATATCAGTTGATTATTTCTTCTCAACCTTTGGCTATGTACTGAGGAAGGTATTAAAATTGGATTAGAGAGCACAGTGTGTTTCAGTGTCAGAAACTATCTGAGATACTGGTCTTTCTGAAGTTAGAAGGTAGCTAGTTTTCCTCATAATGTTAAGCTATAGTTGCTGATGTCTTCTATGCTATCATTCTCATTTTAGGCTATGATGCTGTACTTTGATATCATCACACTTGTACCAGTAGCTACTTCTTTCAGAACCTCTGTCGTCTACATTGCTGATGTGAGACTTTTTTTTCCAGTGTGAAAAATGAGTTGGTTATTTGGAGGTGGCAGTTCTAGCAGCTCTGACTCAAGCTCAGACAGCCCATCATCAAGTTTTGACACATCTAGCTCCAGTTTCGATACAACATCGAGCTTCTCGGATGCCAGTCATTCAGGAAGTGGAGGTAATTTGGAACTCATGAGACGTGCCATTGCTGTTCACTGTAGTGCTGTTCCAACTTTACAAGGGCAGGTAGCTATATGGAGCAGGAGTAGATTCTTATAAACAGTTTGTAAAGGTAGGGGAGTAGTATTAGCCTATCTGTCAAATGTAGCTACCTACCTACCAATCACGGCTGAGATTTCATCAGTTTTTGTGCTGATCTTAACAGAATTATGAATTATAATCAAAGTGGTTTTGATTTTCCAACATTGTTTCACTATACATTCAAATGAGGCTGAATGTTAGATAGCTATAGGACAAAAAATCTAAAACTCGAGTTATGATGTCACTACATTCATACCCGAAGCTGTCCAGTTGCAACATTGTGACTTTAGAAAGGGTTTGAGAATCTGCCCCTAGGGTTGTGGAGTGGAGGGTTCAAGTGCATGAGGTGGAAATTGAACATCTAGAGTGAAAATAGTTGTAGCTGTGCTGTACAGTTGCAAAATATGTAGCTACACAAGGTCCGTCCCTGACTCCTAGGGTTTGCCAGTTTCCGACTCTGACTCCTCGGACTCAAAAAATGACAGACTGTGACTCAGACCGTTTTCTTGAGATAAACCCATGTTCATTGACTCTGATTTTAACTCCTGATTCTATCAGTTTCTAACTCAGATTTCAGGACCTCAAAATATACCAACTCCAACTCTTACGCTGCAACCCTGGTTTACTCTTGTTTATAGTATTACTCAGTAGTTCTCAAACTATTTCGTTTTTTTTTTTGCAGTGTGTTCTCTCTTCATCCATCCAGAGTAGTGGTTCTTAACTTGGGGTGAGCCCCTCCGAGGGAGGGGGGAAGCATGAGCGGATTCCATGGGAGTGTGCATGAGCCTCTGCAGTAAAACCTGATTTACATTAATTACCTCCACTAAGGAAGATATAAATGTTTTTGTTGTGTTTTCTTTATGTCTGCCACCAAGATAACTCAAGTATGAAACTTACGGGGATTGTTAGGCATATTAACAGTAACAGATGATTAACTTTTGGTGGAAATTCGTTCATCTGTTTGGCTGCCTATTATTTCTTTGTGCCGTAACTGAAAGAGTTAGAGTAAATGACCAAACTTTTATGATAACCTTTTTGTTTGTTCGTTTGTTGGTGTGTTTGAATTTTTGCTTGTTAGCTCAATAACTCAAAAAGTTCCAAATGGATCTTTATGAAACTTACAGGAGTTATTAGTAATAGCTATTAAAAGACATTAAGTTTTGGTGCGGATTGGTTGGTCCATTTGTGTATTTGACTTGTGTTTGTTAGTAGGCTACATAACAGAACTCAAAAAGTTATAAACGGATCATCAAGAAAATTGCAGAAACTGTTTATACAGTGGTCGGAAAAACAAAGTGTGCCGCAAAAACAAAGTTAACCCTAGCCTATAACGTATTAATTTTTCTCAAATCTTTACAGTTTGGTTGGAATAACATACAAGCAGTGGGAACTCCTGCACGTGTATACCTGGGTTAGTTCATTACGGTGTTCATGCATAATTTGCAGACATCTTTGTTTTCGCACTCCCCGCCATAGGCTATAAGAGGAGAGAGGAGGGTGGTATGACGTGTGTTGCTCCATCCCTGCGCCACACACAAATCCCCGCTACAAAATCAGTCTGTAATCGATCAGAGCTCAAGCAGAGTACACATACGTTGCGCTGGTCCACGGGCCTCTACTTTGCTACTTTTTCACTTATTTGGCACCATACCAAAAATCACTACGGCATCACATTGGGACGGAAGAAGCTAACCATTGAAGAAAAGACTCGGATTCGCACTTTAATCGAGCAGGCAGTGCCGGTGAACTGCGTAGCTGTTGAACTGATTGTTAGCCGAGTGTACCTCTTCATGCTTGAAATATCAGCTGCCGCACTTCCTTCCGTACCATACCGCCACGCAAAGTGGGATGTGGGCAAGTAGCCTAGTTAGGAACCACTGATTTAGAGTACCTACCTATGTAAACATTCAAATAAATCTGCACAATTGATGTAAGAGCCTAGGCTCCACAGTGCCACAGTGGCTTTTGTATAACAAAAAAAAAATTATAATAATAATAATTAGAGATGATGTGCTAAAAAAATGATTTGAAGGTTGCTGAATGTGGTAGCTAATTGTCAAGTTCTGGTCGTCCAGTTCAAGTTCACTGTTCTGCTACTGCGTTTTCCTGCGAGACTAGCCCAAACAGCTTTTTTGTGGTAAATGGTTAACCACATGGGGCCCGGGGAGTTTAACCAGCCAGCGTGCTTGTGTGCCGGGGCGCTAATCATTGAGTGAGTGAAATCAGAGAGGGTGAGAGCGATGCTTCGTCAATTATCAGTTTGTGCTATAAACTGTTAAACAAATTTTTGGGAAGGGCTTGACCTAAGACCACAAAAGAAACGAGGCTTGTTTTCCATAGGCTATACAGTCCGAAAAAGTAAATTTTAATTTATAATTCTGTGTACATGATCCAAAAATTTCAAAACGAGGCAAGCACAGAGAAACATTGCTTTTAGTGCAGTGGAATAGTGTCCTCTTACGATTGCCGCAGCTTCGGTAGACATGATAGTCACGGCGACCATGTTTGGTAGAAAAATGTGACGCGGACGGGCTGTGCTGCTAGATTCTTTGCAGGTGGGGGGGGGGGGCAGGTGTGGCTTTAGTGCTCCTACGTCTCTCGCACTCCAGCCAGCTGTGAGGCCGTAAAATTGCAGCGTCCAGTCACAGCGCCACCACTCACCCGATACAGCAGCCAGGAGTTGACTTGAGGTACAATTCACAAAGTAGAAAAACAACTTCTTGTACCATTTGATCGTCTTCGTAGCTGCCCGGTGAGACGTCGCCAGTTGGTCGAATAGGTCCACCCTAGCCTTCCACTGGTTGTAGTCGTTGATGATGACCGGCTTGAGGACCGGTTCCCCGCCTGTCTGGCGTTTGCCCGTTGGGCGCGGAATGTCCCCGTGCATCGTCGTCAGCAGACAGACCTCTCATTTGTCCATCCAAACCAGGGCCATCATTTCCACCGACCACCACGAGACTGCCTGGGCTTAGCTTGGTCGTTGGGCTGATTCCGGCGATTGGAGCTGACAGTGCCCACAACTTTGAACCTTCTCCTTTGTAGAGTGCGGGAAAGGTCAGGGCTAGAGAAGCCTCGGTCTAATGCCTACGTGTAACCTTGCCCAGCCAGGCTTCTAACGACTGTCTGCCATGCAGGAACCGTTGGGTTGTGATTTATCCCGTGTAGCCTACACGTGAAACTCATGGATGTAGGCTCCGCCCACACCTGTATCACAAAGCTTGTATACAGTACCTTGATTCCGGAAGGAGCGCATTTGATCCGGCATTTCTACCTGAACTTGAGCCGGCCTATAAAGTTTATCAGGCTTTTGTCCACTGTAGCGCGAGGGCTCATCGTGTATGCACGCCGGTAGCAGCCAGCAAGGTGATCCATGACAGGGTGCAGCTTGAATAGGCGATCCACTGTCTATTCCATCTGCTGGCATGGCTTCATTATAGCGGAAATGTAGCATTGCCAGGATATCGAGGAACCTATCCCTCAGTAATGTGCATGGAGCACGGGTGCTTCGATAAGTGAATTGGTTGACCAGTGTTGATGCATATCTGGGCGTGGCCTAACTCCCATCCGAATGACGAGAATGAGGACCATTTTCATTTTGAGAAATGCCTAATCAGTCCATGCCTTCTGATGAGCGCAAGCGCCTTCATCGAGCGGGTAGAGATTCGTCTCCTGAACTATCAAGCCGACCGAACCGTCTGTGAAAAAATCTTTCTTGAAAAGACTGGAGGGAGTCGGCGCATCATGTTAATGATAAGCCCTCGCCTCCGGGTTGGCACAAGCTTACTTCCGTGGCCTGAAGTCACGGTTCTGCCACTGCCGGTTCCATACAGAGGCGTGCTGAGACCGTCGCTGCAGTCGTTCGGCCAACCTGGAGAGTGGCACATCGGAATCGCTTGTCGTCGATAGGTCTACCGGCTGTGGTGAGGGCGAGCGGCGTTCTAGACCAGAGGGGCCGGGCTGCGGTAAGGGAGACCTCTGACTGGCTGAGGCGGAAGGACCTTGCTTCGGCGATTGGGGCGGGGCTCTTGACTTCGCCCGTGCGGAGGGCCACAGAAGGGACCGACCGCACGGGCGCTTCTTTCTTCTGTCTTATTCTCTTTTCATCCTTATATCTTGCCACCTGAGCACAACGTAGCGGTTCGAGCTGCAAGCCGATAAATCATCTTAGATCGTTATTGATTGTCTTAGTTTAAACAATAGTGGGACAATACCAATGTAATAACAATAATGACATTCAGTATTTACCGTGTAGAAACTGTTTCTGAATGGTAGCTAATTATTTTTGAACCGTTAATATATTGATATTCACGGTCCCAAATGGTGCTTATGATGCCAAATATTGTAGTAAAAGTGCAAAAATGCCGACTCTTCTTAGCGCAATATGTGGATATATTTTAATAAAAAGCAGCTTTACAAAACAAAATTGATGGTCCAGCTGAATACTAATTGTATCAAAGAATGTGAGTTATAAAACTGGAAGACCAGTAGTCAGAGTGCGAGTCATAAACATGGAGGGCTAGGAATTGCAGTCGTAAACCTGGAGGACCAGGAGTTGTAGTCAGTAAATCTGAAGGACCAGGAGTTGGAGTCTGTAAACCTGGAGGACTAGGAGTTGGAGTCTGTAAACCTCGAGGACCAGGAGTTGGAGTTGGTAAACGTGGAGGACCAGGAGTTGGAGTTGGTAAACGTGGAGGATCAGAAGTTTGAGTTGGTAAACCTGGAGGACCAGGAGTTGGAGCCGATTAATCTTGAGGTCCAGGAGTTGGAGCGTGTAAACCATGGGTACCAGGAGAAGGAGTCGGACTTTTTTCATCCGACTCCGCTGTCCTGGATCCAGTAGCTGGGTACATGTTAAGCGTGTTTTTTGAGAATTAGGCCTAGTGTTCAAAATATATAAGGGTTGAAGGCGAGAATTTGCTCGTAAACTGTTTGCAGTTTTCAGTGAAACCTGCTGAGACTTTGTTTTTCAAGCTGCCTCAAAACTCCTACAGTAGTCGATGTTGTCGCCATCATGCTACCCACCTATTGCTTACAATATATATCTGAGTCATAAACTGTGCTTGCCACTCATTTTTTTTTCCAACAGCTAATTTTCAGTGGGCTCTAAGACTTCATTCAGGTACCATATCTCAATTGCTTTGAATTTCTTTTCCCCTGCCCGTGTCTACAGTTGCGGCCCACTTTCTCATTGAGAAGACAACGCGTCCTTGCATCATCTGTGATGTGATTTTTATTTTTTTTGTGGTTGTATGATATTCCTGACCAGCTTTTGTTTGTACTTCAGGTTCCTTGGATGCCGACACTGCCCAACTCCAACAGCTGATGCAAGCGGAAGAAGACAGAGCTGCATTCAATAATGTCGTACGTAAATAAACTGTCTAAATCACTTTATTCCAGGTCAAGATATTGTTACTGTTTGAAGTAAAATAAATCTTACATAAGTGAAAGTTGGTGCCCTGAAAACTGTGGATATCTATAGTAACCAAATTTCGCTTGAATTCATGCAGTATTTTAAAAGTTACCTGTATCTATTTCTCCCAAGAGCTAGAGAGAGATTGAAAGACTTTGTTTTCATACCTGGAGAATTCCAACACCAAACCAAGAAAAGATATTACGGGAGTAGCCCTTTCAAATCGTGATGTTTGAAAAATCCACAGATAAGTCAGAAGCATCCAAACTGCACCAGCGCTATCATGTTTGATAAAACTGGCATCGCTCCTTTGTCCGGACAAACCTGATGCAATAGCTAGGTTTCTTGAATGAATTGGCCAGGAACGTCAAGCCTGTCACCTTGCATCTGTTGAACAAACCCCCCCCCCCCCAAAAAAAAAACATTGCTTGGGCGCGAAAACGCAGGAAGATGAACTTTCAAAAAAAAAAAAAAAAAAAGTTAAGGACGAGGCGAGAGCTACTCTTGGTGCCCCGGATGGCTGGGCGAAGGTGTGGAGCCCTTTTGGTTTACCTCTTCTATTTCGATTTCGTCGCCAGCTAGGAGGTGGAGGTTCTATGTTTAGGGCTAGTATCATAGGTGAAGAGCTTGTCAGACCTTGCTGAGTGTGTGAGAGTGTCAAACATATGAGTCAAGCTTATAAAGCGTTTCCAAGTGAGCATTTGTTATCGTGGCTCGATGACCTACCATTGTCACGTCGGCGTCAAATGATTTTCATGCACAACAATGCTCTATCACATTCAGCAAAGGTTACCACTTCTTTCCTTAGAACTCTGGGCGTCAGAGGAGAGCGATTTAACGACTTGGTCACCTTGCTCTCCTAACTTTAACAACAATGAACAGCTCTGATCATTTTGAAAGGGGGGAGGGGGAGGGTAGGTATGAAGGAGGAGTCCAATTTACATCGAAAGACAACTTCTGGCTGAAAGGTAGTGATATGGCTGGTCCCATTCCGTCATAAGACTGACTTCCTAATTGAACCAAAGATTGTTTAACGTAGCACTAATTTCAAAGAATGGAAGTCTTGTCGACAAAGAACTTGCTTCTGTAATTCAAAACTCTTAAATTCATTCATCATGTAGTACCTTTTTCACAGTGGATGTTGCATCTTGCTGCAGTTCCTGCTGACGCGATTACTTTATAGATTTAATTAGGTTCTTTATACTTCCCCTACTGTCCCACGAGGTGGGCCGCCGAATGGAATGGTGGTAAGCGACTCGTGCCATGGGACTCCTATCTGCTCCTTTGTAGAGGCCACGGAGGGGACTCCTTGCACGGGCATTTCTTTCTTTCGTCTTCTCTTTTGTTTTTTCGTGTCTTAGAGATGCTTTGTGCCTTTTCCTCATCATTAGTACCGCACTTTTCCGAATGAGACTTTCCGGGAGGATTGTTAAAAGTAAAACTTCCATTTACTGATGCGATATAAACTTTCTCTGATTGGATCACGTTGTATGACGTGGGTGCGGTGGTAAAGTCAGGAATATGTAGCTATAAAACTAACAGTAATACGTAATACCGGTAATTCATTCGTTTGTTTGTTTATATTGTTATTAGGGGTTCATTGTTCGAATTTAATACAACCATGATGTTTAAACACTTTTATTACACTAAATATACGTTTTCAGTCACATGCAGGTAATGAAGTACAGAACAACTCATGACTTTAAAAATATTGCATGAATTTTCGCGAAATTTGGTAAGATTACATAGGTAGCTACCTAGTTCTTTTTCAGGGCACTGCCCTCAGCAGCATGTTGTGGCGGGCCCTTTCCCTGCCACAATATGTTTGGGCATCAATCACCCAAGGGTCCCGAGTGCCTTCTCCGCAGGGGATGTAGCGTCTGGCTGCAGTTCCTGATGAGGTTAGTTTTGTAGAGTTAGGTAGGTTCTCTATATTTTCCCTTCTGTTCCGCGAGGTGGGCCGCCGAATGGTGGTAAACGACCGATCCCATGGGACTCCTCTCTGCTCCTGTGTGGGGTTCCACGAAAGGGACTCTCCCCACGGGTGTTTCTTCTATCTTCTTTTTTCGCTACTTGCCGTGTGTCGCATGGCTTAGCGAATACGTTCGGGCGAAGGTTAGAGATGCTTTGCGCCTTATTTACTGTCAAAAATGGTGGACCTGACCAAATTATTCTAATTGAACTCATCTTAGTTTGACTCGACTTCTAAACTACGGTATACTATACGAAATTGGATCGCCGTTATGTAGTCTTCGTATCGGATACGGCAGGAAAAACCCTCCAAATAATAATGTGAAAATCATGAGAATAGAGGCTGAAATATAATTATATTAAAATATAATTATTATTATAATACAATAATTTATTTTGCTTATAGTTAAAGTGATTTGACGATACCTAACGTTTAGTATCTTGAAGGAATGATGTATAACTTACCGACCCGTGCTACTTTGATTAGATGAGTTCGTTTATCTTTTCCGTCAGAACCGCCGAATAGGTAGGTACTGCAGTACATTCTACTAGTTACTACTAAACTGTTGCGCTTATACCTTTCTCTATCCCCTAAGGTGCATAGGATGGACCATAGAACCTAGAGATACGTTCGTTCATCCTATGTTATGGGGAGCAGCGACCCTGATGAGACCTTCTAGGATACTAGATCTATTAGGTAGGCCTTCGGGACAGCTGTCTTTAATGCCCACTTGACTTCCTTCCCATTTTATACGCCTGCTGATCTTCTTTTTCTCTGTTCTTCCTGTGCTTGCCCCACTTGCTGTTCCCATGCGTGTTGCTCCTGTGTGGGAACAATTTCGTACGTGGGTTCCACGTTTCTGTCGACGTTCTGTTTGTCCCTTGTTTCTTCGTCGCCCTCAGCAGCATATTGTGGCGGGCCCTTTCCCTGCCACAATATGTTTGGGCATCACGCACCCAAGGATCCCGAGTGTGTTTGGGCATCACGCACCCAAGGATCCCGAGTGCCTTCTCCGCAGGGGATGTAGCATCTGGCCGCAGTTCCTGCTGACGAGGTTAGTTTTGTAAAGTTAGGTAGGTTCTCTATTTCCTTTTCTGTTCCGCGAGGTGGGCTGTC
>LQNS02000137.1:10826112-10836147 GCA_001587735.2 Parhyale hawaiensis | reverse complement strand
GATGACGGCTGAAGCAAATTCATGCCGAAAGCTTGGGCACATTAAAAATATTTGTCTTGAAGAAGTTTTTATTTAACATCATGGAATAAGAATCACCAAGACGTCCTCTATTCTAAGCAAGTTTCCTTTCTATTGGCTATGCCAGTAACGGAATGTTTGGTTATCTGTCGCTCAGCAAACTTAACCCAATACGTTATCGATGAATTTCAATGAAATGTACAGGAACTGTGCCAACTGTCCTTAGAAATTTTTTAATATAAGACGCTTGGCAAATGTTTCCTTATAATATAGAAGTCAAAATTAGTTTGCTAAAATACAGTATATTGTCTTGTAAGTTGTTTTTGCCGCTTGCTTGGAGAAGTAAAATATTTTAATACTTACACTTAACTCTTTATTTGTTAGTATTGGTGATAGAGTTAGAAAAAGTGATGACCTTAAGGTAATGTTATAAGAACAAGTCTTTTATTGCTTGTACAAAGATATAAAAGTAGATTTTACTGCCAAGTAGATGAAGCTCTAGCCTTTTATTATAGGGTCCCAGTCTCTTCAGCATTATTCAGTGAGCCATAAAGCCAAATTATTCGAAAATCTAACAAGAGTAAAGTAGCACATCTGATCCAGTTCCCCTGATGCCTGGTTCACCACCTCCGCGTGATTCGCAATGTCGTAAAGCAAAATAATATTAGAATTAAAATCAATAAATTCGGTATCTGTGGCTGCAATGCCATTAGTTGGATCGTAAAGCGAATCCCGCTCTCATAAAACACGAAGCAAATATTACCAATCCATCGAGCTGAGTGGAGCCCCGACAGCACCCCCGGGTCTGCTTCGGCGACACTTGCGCTCGCGAGCGGTGTCGGGAGATGTGTGGCTTCTTCGTAATGCAGGGGCTTACCCTTTTATTTTCACAGTACTGCATAATGGGTTGCGTACGAGGGAGAGCTATTTATTACATCTGTAGTATCAAAGAGTGGTGTGTGTGAAGAGGCTAAGGTGTATAGCCTTTTCTAAATCTAGAGGCTTAGCTTTTATTAATTGTATTGCACTTCATAATGCGTTACGTGCGAGGGAGTGCCTTGTATTACAGCTGTAACACATAACTATACGAAGGGACTAAAGTGTACACTTTTTCTCAGAAGAAAGGAATGCCATATAATGCAAAATTGCTATTCGTGTCTTGATTTCTTTTCCTTTATTCGAATACTTGAAGCGTAAACCTCCGACTTATCTCAGCTCTCCACCATTTCTCTCATTACTCGAACTTTCAATAGTCAAATGACCTACTGGAGTGATATGACATTAGTAACAACGAGCCATCGCTCTACGTAACTAGTAGTGCACAAGGGTGCTGAATAGTTCATGGCTTTTGTCACAGTCAAGTAATGAAGGCTTTAACATATGTTTCGTTTGTAAAAATATAAAAACATTTATTGTTCTCTCATTGTGCTTGGTCTACATCTATAGAAACTTGCATGTGCCGGTGCTTTGATGCCTTACCACAGCTTAAGTCATTTAAAAGTTAATGCTCGGTATGCTGGAAATTCACTTTCACTGGTTTGGGAGTAAGTTTGTCTTACTTTATGTAGCCTACTGGAAAAATTCAAAAGCATAAGAAGGCTTGTGCTGGGAGCATATCGTGCCTCTAGTAATGATGTAAATTATCCATAGTGAAACTTTCGATAACTCAACTTTCGTTATTCCCTGGCAAAATAGGGCTCATCTCTCTTGCCACACAGGCAACCATCCCTAGTGGGACTCCACCTGTTTTTCAGGTGGTGAAATGTTTTTTTATGGAAGCTGCGACAGCCACATTGGGCCAATGTGGCCCAATGTAGCGTAGTGGTTTTATCACGGTGACCCCACGTGATTTCCACATGCAATTTATGCAGTGACTAGTGTCACATTGGCCTCATGTGGTAGCCACATTGGGCCCAGCTACACTCGAGGTGGGCACCACCTTGGCCCAGTTTGGAACCACAAAAGATGTGGGGCCAGCGTGGTTTTAAGATGACACAGCCAGGCTCCACATGGATTCCATTTATTATTGTGGGTCGGCATAGGAACATCTTAGATCCTTTTTTTTACCAGCGTTGTGCTAGTAGTTGAGTACAATCATCATGTTTGTTTACAGAACAGGCACCCAAAGAATGTGCTATCTCTCTCTCTCGGAGGTGAGAAAAAAAATTAGAAGGGTTGATATAGGAGAGATGAATCCGTCGGAGTGGCATTAGAAGCAGTTTGTTAACACCAAAAAGTGTGCGTTTGCATGTGTGTATGGAGGAGGAGGGAAGGCTAGGAACCGGACTTTATTACAAGGGTACCCAAACCTGCAAAAGTTCGTTCAGAAGCAGCATTTTGGTCAACAAATTAACTTACTTTTAAAAACCGCATCTGATATACAGTACATGGTCAGATGCGCTGGCCTGCGACTTAGCCATAAGGTACGGAAACGAGTTTTGGCTTGTTGTAAGAGCAGTAATTTTTGCACACCAGTAAAAATCATCACTCGGCTTTAATCGATACAATAAAGTACAGTATGCAAACGAGAGGAAAAGTTGTGTTTATCTGTTGCTTCAAGGGGTGTGAACTACATATCACAGTTTGAAGCTCATTTAGCACTGGGTTAGGATTAAATATGTAGGTATGTGAATACAGCCACGACTGCAAAGCCATGTGGAGGTTGTGTTTCTTATATGTTCTCATAGTTAGTGGTTATTTAATCTTTATTCTTTCAGCTTTCTATAGTAGTAAAGGTGAGCTCCCCTCACTCCAGACTCCACCACGGAAACTAGCGTGCAGTGGTTTATGCTGCAAGTCAATCCACTGTA
The DNA here is from genome assembly GCA_001587735.2 of Parhyale hawaiensis. Lineage (NCBI taxonomy): Eukaryota > Metazoa > Arthropoda > Malacostraca > Amphipoda > Hyalidae > Parhyale > Parhyale hawaiensis. The sequence continues at coordinate 10,833,319 of LQNS02000137.1, read as the reverse complement.
AAGCCAGGAGAATGTACGGCTGCAGCCGATAACAGAGTGTCAGAGTTATGACGTCACAGACGGAAAGCTCAGACAACTGTGACCCCCAGACCATCCTTATCGCTGGTATGTCTGTGCTCTCACCCTAAATTCTGAATACCAGAGACGCTCCTGCTGTAATCCAAAACTTACGCAGGAAGCGAACTTTGGACCGTCGTAGTGCTCTAATAACACAGAGTTTTATTTGTTGTCTGTAGGCGTAGGCTGCTTGTGTTTCATTCTTTTCCTTTCCGTGCTTTTTTATCATGGTCACTTGGGTTCTACAGCTGTTATGGTGACGGTGCTTAGCTAATGTGTTTTGCTGGCTCGAATGTGCCAAAGTTTGTGTTTGTCGAACGATTTTGATTGACAATCACAAGCGGCGAGGCCTCGAATCTTCTGATTGTCAAGAATCCAGCCTGTTGAAAAACTTTCATGAACTTTCATGAATACAAAGTTCGAAAATTATATTTAGCTCTGTGAGTAACATAATTATATTTGACTATGTCGCTTCATTATACAGTACTGTACTTAGTAACAAAAGCATTTTTTTTTTCAAATTAACAAGCGTAGAGAATTTGGTTTATGTTTGATTCCAACTTCTGAAGTATTTGGAAACTATATATTGGCAATTAGTAATAACTGTAGCATATTTGTCCAGTTTTTTCTGTTTATCGTTATTAAAACTAGAATGGAGCACGATTTACGTTTTAAAGGAAGAAACGGATGTACACATTGTGAATTGTAATAGAAAGTCAAGAAATTAATAGATAAAAATAAGAAATTATTGTTCTGTCGTCTGCATCTCCGCATGCGAGAGGATGCCAGTGAGTGAACTATTACCTATACTTTTCGCCAGTATAAATAAAGTTTTACCCGCCAGTCAGCTTCTGCAATTGAAATAAATATCTCGACCATAAAGTGAGGGTGGAATGTCAGTTAATGGTTACGGAATGCTCAATTCGCTATCGTGACCTTAACGTGTTCGTGCTTTCTGTTTGATTCCTTCTAGGCAGAGAAGAAAAGTGTTAGTGTTTTTGCTTCTCGATTATTGTGTTTGCGATTGGTGTAGTACTGTAGTTACTGATCGTGTGGACGCGCTTTAAGTTTTATGTTGGCGTGGAATTCGTTGCCAGGATCCGTGTTCAGCCTAGTAGCTCTGCAGGTGTTCAACTCAGCAGTGAATGGCATTTTGACCGATTCATCTTAGTAGCGGTTCGCGGAAGGGTTACTGTGGTTGCTGTATGCCATGGCGTGTAACTTTAATAAGAACAATAACAACAATAATAAATATTTTTTATTACCGGCTGGGCATCATCCATGTTACTAAGCGCGCCGTGTGAGACTACACTTGTCCGCAGATAGCAATATGCCTATCTACTATAGTAAATAAAGTACCGTTTATGATCAAAAGGTAGGTACAAGAAGGAGTTATTTTCATCGCCCCAAAATAGAAATTCTCAAGGTGAAAACATGCAAATGTAGATAATGCAGTCTGTGTATTACGAATGTTGTGATCAAGTTGGCCTCCAATATATATTCCGCCGTTAGAACCGGCCCCATGCCGTTCGCGCTTCATACTTCACCGATTAATCAGCTCATCCAACTCGGTGCATATCAAAGACAAGTGTTTTATTGAGGGGCGGAGCCCCGCATTGATGCAACAAGTTGCCTGCGGCAATTAATTTGATTGCGAAATCAGCCATCTCGGACCGAACTCTACAAGCTGTTGTGGACTTGATTATTATCAAACTCATGTACATGGCAGTCAAAAATGAAATAGCTAATATAATCTGATATAAATAGGACTTACAGTGAAAATTGCTGTTCGGTGAGATAGAGACTTGCATTTGATTATTTACAAATAAAATCTTGTCGAGTTTTTGTGTAGTTGTCGGCGTACGAAGCACATCATGGTTACGCAGAGCTGAATGTTTGTGACCAAACTCACTCTTACATTACGTGATTTCCGAGAAAGCCACACTGTAACTTTCAAAAAGTGCTATGGCTGGCATTGGATACACAGGCGTGTGCTAAATAGACATACATAGCACCCGTTTTTATATTTCCACCTCCGCCAAGGAGGCTAAATTTTCATCGTGTTTGTCTATCTGTCCGTCCGTCTGTGTGTCCCTTTGTCTGTCTGTCCCCAAGTTAACTCAAAAAGTTATGGATGGATTTCAAGAAATTGACTGGGATTGTTAGATATGTTAGGAGGAACAGATGATCAATTTTTTTGTGAAGATAGATGGGATTGCATAGTACATCCGTTTGTTTATTTGTTTGTCTGTCTTGTTTTTCTTGTTGCCATCAAAAAGTTATGGTTGGATTTTAATGAATCTGTTCGTTCGTTTATTAATCGCTGTATTTGATTTCATGCTTGTTAGCACAATAATTCAAAGAGTTAAGAATGAATTTTCATGAAATTTACAGGAATTGTTAGTAATGTTAAAAAACATTATTGATTAAATTTTGGTGATGATCGGTTGGTCCATTTGTGTGTTTGATTAATGTTTGTCAAAATGTTTCTGAGCAGCATATCTCAAAAAGTTATGAACGGATCTTCAAGGAAATTACAGAACTCTTTATAGAGTTAAAAGGCACAAATGATTAGATTTTGGTGTTGATAGGAGAAAAATCATGGTTTCAGAACCTATTTTAATTTTTCATTACTATGCCCTGCTTGTCGGAGGCATGAGCTCTCAGAGTGCTCTAGTATTACATGTGGTCCTCTTTATACGTTGTATACATTTGTTTTAAGAGCAACGTATAGCTCAGGATTTTAAACTCTCTCTGTGTATATAATTACCTCCGCCAAGGAGGTTATGTTTTCGTCGTGTTTGTCTGTCTGTCTGTCGGTTTTCTGTTTGTCTGTCTGTAACCAAGATAACTCAAAAAGTTATGAACCGATGTGGATGAAATTTACAGGGATTGTTAGGTATGTTAGGAGAAACAGATTATTAACTTTTAGTGAAGATATGTACATCTGTTTGTTTGTTTGTTTGTCTACCTTATTTTTCTCGATGCTATAACTCAAAAAGTTATGGATGGATTTTTACGAAATTAGCATGAGTTGTTAGGTATATAACAAAGAGTAAATGACCAAATTTGGTAATGATCCGTTTGTTCGTTCGTTCGTTCGTTTGTAACTGTTTGTAATTTTATGCTTGTTGGCACAATAACTCAAAAAATAATGAATGGATCTTTATGAAATTAATAATGGTTGTTAGTAATGTTGAAAGACATAAATGATAAAATTTTGGTGCAGTTCGATTTGTTCGTTTGTATGTTTGACTCATTTTTGTCTTAACGTTTGTTAACAGTATAACTCAAAAAGTTATGAACGGATCTTCAAGAAAAATGAACAAGCTGTTATTAATATAAGAAGCCACAAATGATTAGATTTTGGAGTTTATACAAAGAAAATTATGGTTTCAGAGCCAATTTGAATTTTTTGCTACCGTTGCCTCACTTGGCGGAGGTATGCGCTCTCAGAGTGCTCTAGTTATTACTATTATTATCACGACCACTTTGCGTTCACGTAAGCTTTCCTGCGCACGCCACCACTAAAATAAACACTACGTACGCAAGCTAACCTAACCTAGCCTAACCTAACCTAAGCTAACCTTCTTACCTAACTTTGTAACCTAACCTAACCTTACCTAACCTAACCCAACTTAACCCTCCTTAACTTTTCTAACCTTACCTAACCTTCCCTAACCTAACGTAACTAAACCTTACCTAACCTAACGTAACCTAACATACTCAGCGATACAGCGAGCAACGCGGTGCGCCAACTTGAACGCCGCTCACACGCACACGATCTGCGTACACAAACACGCACACAAATTTAGCGGTCGTGAACGACGATAGCGCCACCGGGAAGCCCGAAACGCTGCCAAGGAAAACCCAGCAAAAAGCCACCGACAGCACCTAGCTGCATGTTCAGGTGAAGCGGACTCCAAAAAATGCATCAGCACGAACATATTTCAGGAACTTATCAGCTGTATTAATTTGAGGCCCGAATGTTCCTCGACTTAGTGCTCTTGGCACTCAGTAGATTAGTTTCCGTATATCTAATGTTCCAGATAGGGGCGGACAGACCACGCAAGTAAGCAACCAACCTACTAACTGCATCTTATTATTACCATTGTTATGAAGCTAATTACGTGAAGGACAATGCAGGAAAGCTTTATTTACTATAGCATTGCAACAATTCTTGTTGTTCTAGTTTTTAGAAAGTCTCTAGGTTTTTTGACAGTCTATATAGTAAACTGACGTAAAAGATATTACGTCTTTACAGTACTGGTTACACCTTCCGGTACCTCTATCAGTAATTAATACAACACTACGTACAGTAAAGTCCAACGTATCTATATGTATACATATTTGTATATTTACCTGCCCTTTTTTTGCTTTTACGCTTGAATGCTGCTTGTGTAGAATTTTGGAAAACTATACTTTCGAGATGAGCGGCAGAAGTATGGTCTGTATAGCCACTCCAACAGATGGGGTACAGGGTCGGTTTTTTCTTCTGATACTTGAAACGAAACCGAAGATCAAACAGGCGGGTGAGGATTTGGCGCCTCCTTGTGCAGTGTTTATATAAGTGTAATTTATCATTCTTTTAGATGTTTTGCGTGTTTGTTCTTACCTTCAATTCTACAGGCGCTTCGCAGTGTGTAACAGTCTATTATTTTGCTTCATTATGAAGTATTTAAACAATTGAAATGTTAGCAGCCATTGTAAACGCGCATACTTTAACAAATAAGGCTTATCACAAAACGAGTTCTCATTGATATTCATTAGGATTCAAATGCGAAATAAAATGACATCTTGTGAAATACGGCAACATTTTTGCTTAGCATATTTTTCAACTTTGGGATTTTCTGTAGCTGATTTCCGTTGTCAGAGAAACACAGTCACGAACGGTCACTAGATTTATAAGTTTTATGAACAAACGTCTTCGTCTATATATACACCCGACTTCAGTGTGTCGAATATCCTACAAAGGCTTCGGCCTTTATAATTGGATAATTGGACTACAATCAATAGCCTTGAGGCTATTGCTGGTCAATGTTCAGAATACTCCACATATATACAGATAATAGTCGATAATAAATAATATTCATTAATTTGCATAATGCATACATAACAATAATAATAAATCGGTAGAATTCTCGTATGGATGCTATGTCAACCGTATCAACGGCACCACGCCCTGAGGAATTCATTCGTAATATGTATATGGCGGGAGAGAATGAGCATTGGGTCTGTAGGGTTTGACTGGAGCCATACCTACATGTTAACAATGAATTGCTGAAAGAGATATTTTTCTCCATTAGAGAGACGCAGGCTTACAAGAGTTTATACCTAATAGATGCGAGAAAATGCAATTATAATTAGGAATATCTACAGTCTACATTACAAGTTAAACTAAGAGTAAATTCTATGCATTTGTAAGCGATACCCTCGTAGATTTCCGGAGTATGGTAAAAAGTGGAATATGAACTTTAAAAGATACAAACTGGCTGAATTTTTTTGTAAAGGGTAAGAAACAAACTTGCTAAGAAATAAAATTTACTCATTCTGCCATCTGGATGCTTCTTGTTCTTTTTATCTGGCAGATGTCATTTTATTACCTCCGCTAAGGAGGTTATGTTTTCGTCGTGTTTGTCTGTCTGTCTGTTTGTACTTTTGGTGAAGATATGTCCATCCGTTTGTTTGTTTGTTTGTCTGCGTCATTTTTCTCGATGCCATAACTCAAAACATTATGAATGGATTTTGATGAAATGAACATGAGTAGTTAAGTATATAACAAAAAGGAGATTACCAAATTTTGGTAATGGTCCGTTTGTTCGTTCGTTCGTTTGTCACTGTTTTTAATTTTATGCTTGTTAGCACAATAACTCAAAAAAATAATGAATGGATCTTTATGAAATTTATAGGAATTGTTAGTAATGGTAAAAGACATAAATGATGAAATTTTGGTGCAGATCGGTTAGTTCGTTTGTATGTTTGACTCATATTTGTCATAACGTTTTTTATCAGTATAACTCAAAAAGTTATGAACGGATCTTCAAGAAAATTGCACAAGCTGTTATTACTATCAAATGACACAAGTGATTTGATTTTGGAGTTAATACAAAGGAAATTATGGTTTCAGAGCCAATTTGAATTTTTGCTACCGTTGTCTCGCTTGACGGAGGTATGCGCTCTCAGAGTGCTCTAGTTTGCAATGGACTCGTCCTTGCCGCTATAGCAGCTTTGCCTGTAATTTTTCACTGAAGTCCCTTAAAGTGCATTCTTTTCGCCAGATTTTTTGGCACTTTTTAAACTGGAACCAATCTTAGATTATGAAACTTTGGCAGAAATAGCAATCTGCTTTGAGAGCTGAATGAATTCGTGAAATTGAAATACTGATGCTCATTGTAAGCTAACACGGCTGTTGTGAAGTGTCTAATACTTATTATTTAGTGATACTTACGCATAGTCAAGCTCGAAAGTATTCATACCCTTTGTATTTTTATAAAATATTTCAACTACTCGTTCACCACCAATCAAATTCAAATAACTGTTAATTGTAAAACTCTCAGGGTTATTCAAAAGGTAAAATAATAGCCAGTTATTAGAAAAAAATACACTAATTGTAAATAATTAACAAAAATAGGGAATTTACTGGGTGAAAAATTGTTCATACCTAGCTTGAAAATTAATTGCAAAGCCTTTATTTGCAACAACAGCAGCCAGACATTTATGGTAGTTAACTAATAGGTTCTTACAAACATCTTTAGAAATGTTAGCCTATACCTTTACGGCAATTTGTTCCAAATGTTTGAGGTTTCTGGGTTTCCTCCCATTTACATTGTTCCTGAAGATCCCCCACAAGTTTTCAATCGGATTCAAATCCGGGCTTTGGCTTGGCCACTCCAGAACGTTTACATTGTCGTCACCAAATCATTTTGTCATTGATTTGGCAATAAGTTTTGGATCGTTGTCTCATTGAAAGGTCATATTTGGGCCCAGGTTGAGATCTTCCGCAGACTGCATCAAGTCTTCACTTAGAATTTAGATGTAACTAGACTACCCGTGACCCGTTGGGTCGTCATCACGATCGTCTTGTCTGCCTTTCGTACCCATTTTGCTTCCTTCTCACCTGTAACTCATACTGATCTTTCTTCCATCTGTT
>LQNS02000137.1:10806508-10820130 GCA_001587735.2 Parhyale hawaiensis | reverse complement strand
CCGCGTGTGACCTAAAGCATTTCCACGTGGCATTCTGGTGTTATTTCTTTTGGCCCACTGAAGCAATAACTGGGGTGTTATGCGTAATTTTGCTGCCTATGCATTGAGAACGCGGATCCAAGATGAATTAATTAGCTAGAGTAGCTAGTCCAGAACACCCATTTAACATATGCTTCTCCTTGAGAAAGTCATTCATACAACTGACTGTAAATCAAACTTAAATTACTATAGCATTAAGAAGTAAGGTCCCATTTCGACTGTAACGGAAGCTAAAATTATAATAGCATTTCGAACTGAAAACCTGACTGACTGTAGTTCACGTTCAAGCTAGAATACTCAGAGGGGGCATACCTCCGCCAATCAATGCAATATTAATGAAGAACTCAAATTGGTCCTAAGATTAGAATTTTTTCTTTATCATCACCAAAATTGGTCGTGTGTGCATTATGATAGCAATAACAGCTTCTGTAATTTTCTTGCAGATCCGCCAGTAGGTTTTTGAATTATATTGCGACAAGCATTTTGACAAACATAACTAAACACAAATGGACAAAATATGGCGATTGATGCTTTTTAACATTTCTAGCAATTCCTGCAAATTTTTTGAATATTCATTGGTCACTGGAAATTTTTTTGACAAACATTAGTCATACACACAAACGAATAAACCGATCAACACCAAAATTTGGTCAATTGTGCCTTTTACATGTTCAACAATTCTTACAAATCATGAAGATTCGTTAATAAGATTTTCAGTTATATAACTAACGAACTTTGAAACGCACAAACAAACAAACAAACAAACAAACGGATAAACAGATCAACTCAACTCGAAAATTTGGTGATTTGATTCTAGTAATAACAACCCAAACAATTCCAGCAAACTTCATGAAAACCCTCTATAGGTTTTTGAATTATGCCACTGAGAAACATGAGAGAGACAAACAAGAAACAGTAGAACGAATCTTTGCCAAAAGTTAATCAACTGTTCTTCCTAACATGCCAAATAATCCCTGAAAATTTCTTAAAAATCTGTCCATAAGTTCATGAGTTATCTTGGAAACAGGCAGACAAAGAGACTAACAGGAAAACAAACTCGACAAAAATATCACCTCCCTGGTGGAGATAATTGTAATAGCATTTAGAACTGAATTACCTAGTGACTATAGTTTAACCTCAAATTATAATACTATTAAGAACTAAATACCTGACTGGTTATAATTAAGCTTAAATTACAATGTCGTTAAATGTTGAACAACATGCCTACCTTTCACTAAGTTCACATTGTAATAGCATTTGAAACTTATCACCAATCTTGTCTATACATAGTTTAGCCATAAATAATGTTAAAGTTCAAAACTAAAATTAAGGGATAGAAAATAGCCGCTTTCGTGTGAAGCTATTGGAATTTATTCCTCAACAACAACAAACCATTGTGAGTATAGTTTTATTCAAAATGGCCTCCTTTCTTACATAAAGCTTTTATCTATCTGGCTATTCATCTGTCTATTTTACGCACAACATCAATTGGAAATTTAGCCACTGCAGCAACAAGGGAGCGCTTAAGTGATTCAAAATTTCTGTGTGGTTTAGAGCAAGCCATAATTTCCAATACGGACCACAGTGTGTAATCGAAAGGCTTCAAGTCTGGACTCCCAGACGGCCAATCATCAACCTTGATAAAAACAGAAACATTCTGGGAGAGAGAGAGATAAGTGACTTTTGCTTTGTGTGCTGCGGCCGAATCTTGCTGAATGCTCCATTCGATTCCGTAGAACAAAAAGCTGGTCAAGCACTTAAACTTATCTTCAAAAACGTCATCAAGGTATACACGAGCTGTGATTTTAACCCTTTTTCGTAAAAATGAAGCTCTATGATCCATAATAAGACAGACCTCACCAAATCATTACTTTGGTGGGATGTTGGTCTCTTTAAACCTGAATATAAACTGTTTGATTCTCTTTGGCCCTCCATTCCACTGTTAAACCTTACTAAAATTGAAATCGTTCTACGGAAACATATGAATTAAAACGCAAACAATAATTTTACCGCACATCATTGATTTCTGAAGTTCTTAATTATTAAAAAGATTAGTAAATATTTTATAGCACAACTTACGTCATACATAAAGTTTAAATTATAATATCAATAAAAAATTGAACGCCAAAGTGGCCGGTGGTTAAGTTCAAATTATTACCAGTGGAAGAATTGATCCCTCCAGTGGTGCAGCAACCTTTATTTGCCAGAACTATGTTATCTTGTGAATAACATGTGAAGAATTTCCTCATAGGAAGTCTTTGGTACTGATTCGTACGACGCTTTATAGAAGTGGGTGGGTGCTTAGAGAGGGATAAAACCAGCTGAATTAAGAGCGTCTATTGTACGTGTTCTTGTGGAACAGTTGAGTGGTCCACAGTGAGTGAGTGATCGCGAGTCAGAGCATCTTATTCCAACAGCAATGCAGGGTTTTAAGTATTAGCTACTTAATGTCACCGTTCTCCACACAGTTGGTATGCACTTCGACCCAGCAAAATATTTTTATTTTTAATGTATTTTAAGCGAAAATACGTCTCATATTCGAATGAAGTGTGCAACACGGTGCATAGACTATTTGGCAACAGTTGTTTATCTTTCATTGTGGCATTCTGGCCATAATTTTCATTTGCCCTACTTTTTGTTACAGATGAAGTTGAGCCGCGATATTAGCTAAAGTAAAATTTACAACGGGAGGCGCTAAAAATCTTACAGATGTTGAGAAAACATTCATATGAAAGAAACTGCACAATATTTTTCTTGCGCTGCCATTGCAAGAATTTTAGATTAACATTTTAAAACAGCCCAACGATTCTTCAACGATCCCTTCGGTCAGAAGCTAAGGTCTAATCAGGGAAAACTGAAAGTTATGACATCACGAAATACAAGGAAAGTTAAACGTCCTATCAACAAGGGCACGGTAAAACCAGAAAAACAATTTTGAAAATTAAGGCTTTCCCAGTGTGTCAAAATACAGTAGAAATCTTACTCCAGGTTCCACTGCAGCCATATAATCTTCTGATAAAGCTTCACTGACAAAGTTTCAAATACTATTGAGGTTTGACTGCATGGGATCGTACAAACATAAAGTAGCTTATGAAATTGGTTTTGTCCACAGATGAGACCAAAGCCACCTTGGATGTGCCTGATGGGTGAGCCAAGGGATAGGCTGGGATTTAGGGGATATTGCATCAACGTTTGAGTCGCCACCAAACTGGAGGTGGAGTAATGTTGTGGGCAGGTGTCATTACCTCCGACAATGAGGTTATTTTTTCGGCGAGTTTGTTTGTTCGCAGTCTGTCTCTCACCAAGATAACGCACAAAGTTATCGACGGATTTTTACGAAATCTACAGGGATAGTTTGGTATGTTAGGAGAAACAGTGGATTAACTTTTGGTGAAAATTCGTTCATCCGTTTGTTTGTTTGTCTGGCTCTCTTTTTCCAAATGCTATAACTCAAAAGCTATGGTTGGATTTTTTATGAAACTTACATGAGTCGATAAGTACATCATGAAGAATAAATGATCAAATTTTTGTGATAATCAGTTGGCTGATTCGTATGTTTGTCTCTGTGTTTGAGTTTACACTTGTTAGCAAAATAACTCGAAAAATTATGAACGGATCTTCATGAAATTTACAGGAATTGTTAGTATTGCTGAAAGACATAATTGGTTGAATTTTGGTGATGATCGGCAGGTCTGTTTGTGTGCTTGACTAATTTTTGTCAGAATGTTTTCTAGCAGCACAACTCAAGAAGATATTTAAGGAAATTACAGAAGCTGTTTTTGCTATCAAAAGGGACAAATGATTAGATTTTGGTGTTGATACATAGGAATTTATAGTTTCAGAACCAATTTGAATGTTTCGTTATCGTTGCCTTGCTTGGCGTAGGTATGTGCTCCCAGAGTGCTCTAGTTAATGAAATTATTGGCCCTATCATCGTGCGAGGAGTGAAAATCAAGTCCGCTAGTTATCGCCAGCTTTTGAGTGAAGCGCTTTTCCCATGGCTTCAGAAGCAAATTTTGTATCTTCGTCAAATGTTTGTGTTCTTGCAGGATAATGTCTCTGCTCAATCTGCAAATGCACCAGAGGAGTATTTGGCTTCTTTGGGATTCAAGGATGAAAGGCTGATGGTGTGGCAGCCAAATTTTCCAAATCTGAATGCTACAGAAAATTATTCGGCAATCAATACAAGGAATATCTACGTTGATGGTAAGCAGTCCCCTTCAAAACAGGAATCGTAGCATGCCATGAAAATTACTTCGAAGTCTGCGGATGCAACAGTAGTTAAAATATTGACTGGTTCTGTGAATGTGCCCGTGTTTTATGTCATCCGTTGAAGAAGCCGCTACATAGAAAAAATTAGAGCACTCTGCCAGCGCATACCTCTGTCAAGCAAGGCAATGTTCGAAAAAATCAATTTGGTCCTGAAATTAGGATTCCTTCTTCATCATCACCAAAATTTTGTCATTTGTGCCTTATGATAGTAATATTAGCTTTTGTAATTTTCTTGAAGATCTGTCAGCAACATTGTGAGTTAATTATGTTCTGACAAATATCTTGACAAACATTTTTCGAACACTCAAACGGAAACCGATCATCACCAAAATTTGGCCATTGGTGCTGCCCCTTATCATTTCCAACAACTCTTGCAAATTTTTCTAAGATCCATTGATTACTTTTTGAGCTATACTTATAATTAACATTTTGACACAAGTTATGTTCGTGGTCAACGCCTTACAGGGTATACTCGTTCGCTCATACAACAAGAAATAGGACAATTTTCAGGGCCCACGATTGAAAATCAGGGGTTGTATGAACTAAGCTAGTACTTTACCGCTATGGATATATATATTATGATCGTGCTGTATAAAATGAATCTTGGGCTGTTCAAATATCACCGACAGAAAGCAATTTTTAAAGATTTTACCTTCTTCCCCTGTGAAAAAAAAAAAATTGATGACTGCAAATGAATCATCGAGAGGTTCTTTTATTTGTGTTAAAGTTTAGTGAATGTCTCAGTGAAATGAAGGAAGTTTATAAAAATTGATATACCTCAATGCCGTTTGGCCATTGCTTTTCGTTTGACAAACAATTTAACAATGTTTACTTTATTAACTCCGTCAATGAGGTTATGCTTTTGTCAGAGATTGTCTGTCTTGTCTGTCTGTCACCAAGATAACTCAAAAAATTATCAACGTGTCTTTATAAAATTTGCCGGCAGGAAATGTTAAGTATGTTAAGAGGAACAGGGGTTTCACTTTTCATGAATACCCTTCTGTTTGCCTATTTGTCTACCTGTTTTTTCTTAATATCACAACTCAAGCAGTTATGAACGGATGTTCATGAATTTGCAGAACTTGTTAGGAATATTACGAAGTGTAGCTGACCTAGTTTTTCTGATGATCTGTCTGTTCGTTTGTCTCTGTTTGTTTTTATGTTTGTTAGAACAGAACTAAAAAAATTAGGGATGGATCTTCAAGAGCATTACAAGAACTGTTATCAATGTCACGAGGCACATATGCATATATGACCAAATTTTGGTGAAAATGAAAAAGTAATACTTTTTTCAATACAAATTTAATATTCTTCGTGAACACTGCCTTGCTTGGCGGAGGTATGGGCCTTCAGAGTGCTACCCTAGGTAATACTGCCTCTGTTCCGAAACAGTTGTGCCCAAATTCTATTCATATTGTCTCGATATCATTGTTCCATTGGATAAAAAGCACCAAAAAGAACAAACTGGAAACATCTATCGGCACTAACGTGGGGAATGAACTTGCTAAACCTTTTGGAAAAGGTCTTCCCAGCGTCTTTTTTTATTTATCCCGAATTCCCCAGAAAAGGATTTGTTTTTTATGTGGAAAAACTGTTTCGGAACAGAGGGAGCGATATACTTCTATATTACTGATGGAATCGCAAGTTACAAATGTTGCTTCTATGTTCTCGAGGTGAGTGTACCATGTCCTTAAAAACTGATAGCATAAAAAACTGCAATTCTAAGTGTTTTGATATTTTCCTCCCTTTTTAAAGTTGAAATATTGATGCGTTACTTAACGAGTCAGCAAGAGCATTTTCCATCCGTACATTTGCGTATTTCGAACAGCAGCGGCGGTGATGCAGCTACACTGGAATGATTGAGAGCAGCCTCACCGTGCGGCAGTGCTGTAGAATAACATTCTCCGACATATCTCGAATTTCTATATAACATGAAAGCTATAAAGTTCAAAAGCTAACTGGACGCTATTCTACAAAGGGAGCCAGATAATTCAGTTGTAAGCGGTGAAGTGCACTGCCGATATAAGAGAATGTAGCAAAAACATGTCTACTCACGTCGGAGGCGTGCATAGTGCTACCAGGACCGTGCTCTCAATTTTCCGAAGGTATGCACAGAAATATATAGTAGCGAACATAAGTGAAGGGACAGTAAAACAATTATTATACCATTATAACAAATAAAACACTGAGCCGAAAAGGCGTGAAAAATTAACATAATTTTAGATACAAATTTTGTGTGGATCGCAGTAAAATGTTTAGAACGTTATAAAACATAGTTACCAAATAACCGAAATAGAATGAAAAGATCACATTTTTCTCTGTGCTAAGATTAAGGGACACTATCAGAAATGCAATAGTAACCCTTAGTGATGTCCATATTACGACATTTCTAGGCTTTTAAAAGACTTCCCACATGAAACAAGTTTCAGATAAATTGTACTGTTGAAGCCTCTGCGTTATTGGAACAATTCGAACTTCATCATGACGTCTACGAATTGTCGACAAATGTCTGAACCTAAAAAAAAAAAACGCATTACATATGTCTCTTCATAAGGATGAAAAATCACTCTAAGAGATTTCTAATGCTATGAGAAGATCTCGTAGCATCGTACAACTCATCAAAGCCCGATTTAGACTGGACGGAAATGTTAAGACGTTGCCGAAGACGGTAGAACTTCAAAAACCTCTCCGAGAGAAGACAGAACCACAGTGAAACAGAGCTTGGAGGACCGTTTAAAGTCTGCAGCTGAAACTGCTCGTGAGATGGACGAATTGTCCGGCGGAAGGGATCTCGCTTTACTACTTCACGTTGACTCAAGCAAGTGGGTTACTTGCTCGTATTTCTGCTTCGAAGCCTCGGATTTATTTCTAAGAAAAACCAATTGAACAGTTGGTTCCATTATACGCTGTATGGTCGGATCCACAGTGAGCTACAGTACATTTTAGTGACGAATCCATGTTCAATGTGAAAGGTTTTGATGGAAAAAGTACGTTAGGCGTAAAGACGGTGAAAGAATTTCTTCGAAGTGCGCCAAGAAAACAGTGAAGTACGGAGGAGGTTGCGTCTTGGAGTGGAGAGTCATTTCTGCTGCGGAGCCATTACAACTTGTTCGCCTGCATGGTTCTGTAAATGCGGCAGTGCATAAATAGCTACTTCGCCCACATGCACACCCATCTTTAAGAACTGCAATTGTGTAACCATCCATTTTCATGCAGGACAAGACTCCTTGCCACAAAGCTAGAACAGTTGCCAACTTCTTGAGGGATGAACGGATAACAGTTATGAATTCACCATCCCAAAGCGCTGATCTCAGTCCATTCAAAAACGCGTGGAAGATCATTGGAGAACGTGATCAAGCCAGAAACCCGAGAATTTACAATAGATTATAGGAATTTTGGAAAGATGAGTGTAACTAACTCACCCCGAAGTTTTGTATGAAATTAAGAAGTTCCAGCAGCAAACGACACAATGATTTTATACAGAACAATGAAATGTTTACTATTTATTAAAACTTTGGATGAAATTCATTTATATTGAAGTATTTTTTATGCTGTCCCTTTAACTTTTGTACCGAGAAATAGTGTAATATTTTCATTCTATCTCTGTATATTTCTGAACCATGTCTTACAATGTCCGGAAATTTGATCACAATACAAACAAAATATCTTTCTAGAATAATTGTGTTAATTGTTAAGCCTTTTGGTTCAGTAGTTTATATGTTATGAAGGTTTAAGGTTTAATAATTAATACCTCCGCCAAGGAGGTAATGTTTTCGTCGTGATTGTCTGTCTGTCTGTCTGCCCGTCAGTCTGAGTGTTTGTTTGTCTGTCACCAAGATAACTCAAAAAGTTATAAACCGATTTGGACAAAATTTACAGGGATTGTTATGTATGTTCGGAGAAAAAGATGATTAACTTTTGGAGAGGATACGTCCATTCGTTTGTTTGTTTGGTTGTCTGCCTCACTTTTCTCAATGCCGTAACTGAAAAAGTTATGAATGGATTTTTATGACATTAACATGAGTTGTTAGGTATATAACAAAGTATAAATGACCAAATTTTGGAAATAATGCGTTGATTCCTTCGTTCGTCACTGTTTTTAATTTCACACTTGTTAGCACAATAACTCAAAAAATAATGAATGGGTCGCTATGAAATTCATAGGAGAAGTTAGTAGTGTTAAAAGACATAAATGATTAAATTTTGGTGCATATCGGTTTGTTCGTTTGTACGTTTGACTCATGTTTGCCATAACGTTTGTTAGCAATATAACTCAAAAGGCTAAGAACGGATCTTCAAGAAAATTGCACGAGCTGTTATTACTATTTGAAGGCCCAAATGATTAGATTTTGGAGTTTATTCAAAGAAAATTATGGTTTCAGAGCCAATTTGAATTTTTTGCTACCGTTGCCTCGCTTGGCGGAGGTATGCGCTCTCAGAGTGCTCTAGTTAAGCGTTTTTTGCTGTCCCTTAATTTAATAGGCGGTAGTATATTTACAGGACAAGAATATATACGGCTTATAGTGCAGAAATTACGTAGTGAAAATAAAAAGTTAATATAAATAGTTAAGGCTATGTAGCTGAAACTGACGACAGATATAACGCAACTAGTGTTTTTT
Organism: Parhyale hawaiensis; assembly: GCA_001587735.2. NCBI lineage: Eukaryota > Metazoa > Arthropoda > Malacostraca > Amphipoda > Hyalidae > Parhyale > Parhyale hawaiensis. Next base: position 10,811,200 of record LQNS02000137.1, on the reverse strand, counting down.
TTTAATAATTAGGAGTTTTACTGTCCCTTAACTTATGCACGCTATTATATTTACAGGATAAGAATAAATACGGTTGGCAGAACAGAGTTTACGTAGTGAAAGTAAAACGTTAACAAAAATAGCTAAAGCTATGTAGATGAAACTGACGAGAAATATTACGCAACTAGTGTTTTTTACTCATTGCGGCACAAACATATTTCTCATAAATTATGAAGAGAGGACAGCTTACTCCGTACCAGCAATAGTATTTTTCTCATTGCAGTACTATGTAAAAATTCGCTCATAAATTAGAACATGGCGACATTGATATTCAGGAGCATAATTTTTTTTTCACTGCCGCACTTGCAGCACAAACATATTCCTCATTTAGGTAATAGAAGCAAACAAAGAGCGGCGGAGTTCTCTCTCCTCACGCTAACAAAATGACTGTAGACAAACCTCAGTAAACAAAACGCAACCACCCAACTGCTTGCATCAGCAGGCGCTGCCATTCATACTTGCTGCATTGGTTTCCGCAGTAGGCCGACTTATAGCCACCAGGACAATGCATAGTGAAAATTAATCAAACGTTCACACTTGACATCTATTTTTCGCATATTGATGGGACACACAAGGAGAAACTTTTCCCATCTGAGTGAGTAGAATGTGGTGGTGTGGCCACTTGGGAGGCGAGCAGGCCTGAGCAAACTGCCTGTTGAGGAAAACAACATGGGAGAACGGCGGTGGTGGTGGTGGTGGAAGCGAGCTACATAGAATAAACAGTTGTTAAGGCGCACCGGGTGTTGAACACACAAATAGAAGACCTCAATGTGCCAGTCAAGGCAAATTGCAAGGCGCATTATGACGTCGTGGGGCTGCCCGATAAGAAAATCACAACTTGCCAAAATACAACGCATTGACGTAAAATTTTCGACTGCCATTTTACAAAGAGAGCTTGGCCACATTCAATTTAGAATGCTTATCTTTGTAACACAGAATGCCGGCACACTTGACACGCGTAGAAATGTCTTCAGGAATTGCGGTCTCGAAATTAAGCAGTCTGGGTGCTAGAGAATTTTATGCTTTTCTTGCAGCACAAAACTTGTTACCATAGATACATTAATGATATTCTACTTTATTGTTTTAACGGTTGGGTTGGGCAAGGGTTAAAGGTTTCTACGAATAACATCGGACTTGTATTTATGTTGTGGCTGGGGTAAATTTTGGTTGGAGATGAGTTATTTTATCCCGAAATAGAGCTTCTCAGAATTACGGGAAAGGTTTGAATTGACGACTGGGTGTTGATTTCCATTATTTCTACAGGGTGTCCCAAGAAAAATGGGACCCAACTTTAAATTGACATAGCTCGTAAAGTATTATTCATAATTCAGTTCTGTAAAAAACAGTTGGTTTAGTTATTATTTATCTACTAGTGACCCGGGCCGTCACTATAAATGACGGTAGAAAATTAGCATCTCAGGAAAACCATCGTTGTCTTCTGTGCTTATTACCGTTCAGAAGCCTTCTTTAATGAAAATTCAGCATTCTGCCTAAAAAAATGGATATATACATATATTATGAGGCATACATAAGTGATATCTCCCGTAGCAACTCAGAACAATGAACATGTCGAGACACGATCATGCAGGCAGGCTCAGGTCCCTCAGCTTGAGCGCCCAAGTGCGACCTCCGTATCCAAGATACCGTCTTCGGCACCTGAATCTTCTCCTATCTTATTCCCATAGAGCGTGACAGGAAAGATATAAATATAGTTGTAAATAAATAAATAAATAAATAAATAAATAAATAAAAACACGACGGGAATTATTGTATAGTACTGATGTACATTTAAATTTTTAATCCATTTCCTGTAACAGTTACGTTACAATAACGTTATTAGTGTAGGCCATTGAAATCCATTTGGCGAGGATATGAATGAAAGTAAGGTTGAGTTTAAAAACTTTAATATTTTATACATGTATGCAGTTTATTTGTGAGATGCTATGCTCCAAAAGGTCATGCTCCCCCATTTCATTTTAACGTGAACATTTGTCAAAAAATATATATATCTGACACCTTAAATGGTGTAAAGTATCTGGACATGATAAATGACGACATTGTTCCAGTAGTGAGACACATCTATGGCAACCAGTTCGGAAGAATATGGTGGTGTCACGATTAAGTCCCTGCTACTGCACAGATAACTCAAAAAGCTATTAACGGATCTTTATGAAATTTTCAGAGATTGTTAGGTATATTAACAGTAGCAGATGATTAGCTTTTGGTGGAAATCCGCCCATCCATTTGTTTATTTGTCTGCCTATTTCTCTTCAGTGCCATAACTAAAAAAATTATGGACAGACTTCAATGAAATTTGGAAGAGTTGTTAGGTTTGTTGCGAAGAGTACATGGGCAAATTTTTGTGATGATCTGTTGGTTCGTTCGTTTGTTTGCTGCGGTATTTAATTTTGTGTTTGTTAGTATAATAACTCAAAAAGTTCTGAAGGAATGTTTATGAAATTTACAGTTGTTTTTAGTGTCTTAAAAGACAGAGAATAAATTTAGGTGCAGCTCGGGAGGCCCGTTTGTGTGTTTTAACTCATGTTTATCAAAATGTTTGTTAGCAGCATCTTCAATCTTCAAGGAATTTGCAGAAACTTTTGATACAATCAAAACGCTTAAATGATTAGATTTTGGTGTCGATACAAAGAAAAGCACAATAAAAAGTAGGGCCAAAATAGCTGTCAGTAACGACATTTATTGAAAGTTTAGTACCAACCAGTGAATAAAAAACCGAACATTTCGGACAATCTGTCCATCATCAGAGGATAGAATTCTGAAAAACAATATTAGGAAAAAAATTCTAACAAAGTCAGTTTGTTGGAAAAGAACAGTACTGCAAACCTAACAAAATCTATCTAACGCCTATAGTTAAACTTAATTTCTATACTTTTACTTAGGTGACGGTAAAATGCTGTTAATGGTTTGAACATACCTATCCGGCTTAGAAACAATGATGTCTTTCTTTAGGCCAAGGTTTTCATACTTAAGTATGTTCAAGGGATTAACGGCATTTTATCGCCAGGCGAGAAAATTTCAGTTAATCAACGAACCGATTCATGCGAATAGAATAGAAGATAAGATTACAAATTTCTTATTTGCGGTTGAAAAATAACGGATCAATATCTACTGACGATTACAGCAAGCTCCGCTCCACCGGCGCAGGGCCTGGAACACTATACGGCCTACCCAAAATCTACAAGTCTGACTCTCTTACCAAATATCAGTTCAGACCAAGCTTTGCCGCTTTTAATACACCTAGTTTTAATCTAGCAAAATATTTTGTTCCAATTTTAAAACCATTCACTTCAAATTTATTTACAGTTCATAATTCCAGTTCATTTGTTCAATGTTTATCTGATTTCACCAACATCGATCAAATATTCATATCTTCCTTTAAAGTAGATAACCTCTTCACCAATGTTCCACTACAAGAAACTATCGAAACTTCTCTTACTAAATTATTTGATGGCCTTCTAACATTCATGGGTCTTACTCGGAAAATAGTAAAAAAGATGCTACACTCGACCGTATGTAAATCTTTCTTCGTTTTCGACGGTAAATATTCCAAACAGATGGATGGGATAGGCATGGGCTTACTTCTGGGCCCAACGTTTGCGAATGTATTCATGTGTTCCCATGAGCAGAATTGGTTGAACGATTGTGCAGAGAATTTTAAGCCTGTGTTTTTGTACATAGATAGTTTGCACTTTATTTCTTGTTTTATCGATTCTCCTTCTCCTAAGTAAACGTACAAATTGGGTATAAGTATAGGCATTAGATAGTCTTAGTTAGGTTTGCAGTACTGTTCATTTTCAACTAACTGACTTTGTTAGAATTAATTTTTGTTAATATTGTTTTTCAGAATTCTATCTGCTGATGATGGACAGATTGTCCAAAACGTTCGGTTTTTTATTCAATGGTTGGTACTAAACTTTCAATAAATGTCGTTACTGATAATTATTTTGATCCTACTTTTTATTTTGAGGCTTCGCAGCGTCAATACTGAAAAGAAAATCATGGTTTGAGAGTCAATTTGAATCTGTCATTACCGTTGTCTCGCTTAGCGGAGGTAGGCGCTCTCAAAATGCTCTAGTTATTTATAAAATTTGACAGTAAATGCTCAACGTGTCTCCCACACGGTAGAAATTGTGTTATTGCTTTCAGCAAAAATACTGCAACTTTGTAATTATTCTTTCCATTCTCTATTTCTCTAAAGATCTTTGACTTACTGTGGAGGAATCACGACCATTGTCCGCCTTTCTTGCCTCTGTTCCTTTTTCTTCCTTACAAACTACGTAGCCGGACCCGATTGGGCCTTCAGTACTGAAGGACCATTGGCTCCTGTAGGAGAGATTCTCGTTGCTCGATACCCTTCTTCTTAAATGGTAAATATCTTAGGAAAACTGCTAGGATTCGTGCTCGCATTTTCTAGTGTTACCGCGATGTGAATAATTTTGGGTAACAGATTAAAGTAATGGAATCGCTGCAAATTTCATGAAAGAGCTGGGGCTATAAGAATTGATCAGTGCTGTGCCATTTAATCCTGCAATTCGATTTTACTATTTTCTATTTTGCTTTGCTCCTTTCTTTGTAGGACTGATGCGCCAGGATTGGCCACCTGGGTACTGCTCCATAAGTTGGGTGCCAATC
>LQNS02000137.1:10790906-10805006 GCA_001587735.2 Parhyale hawaiensis | reverse complement strand
AAAAAAGACGCTGGGAAGACCTTTTCCAAAAGGTTTAGCAAGTTCATCCCCCACATTATAGTACCGATAGCAAGTTCATCCCCCACATTGGTACCGATAGCAAGTTCATCCCCCATATTAGTACCGATAGCAAGTTCATCCCCAACATTAGTACCGATAGCAAGTTCATCCCCCACATTAGTACCGATAGCAAGTTCATCCCCCACATTAGTACCGATAGCAAGTTCATCCCCCACATTAGTACCGATAGCAAGTTCATCCCCCCCACATTAGTACCGATAGCAAGTTCATCCCCCACATTATAGTACCGATAGCAAGTTCATCCCCCACATTAGTACCGATAGATGTTTCCAGTTTGTTCTTTTTGGTGCTTTTTATCCAGTAGAACAATTATATCGAGACAATATGAATAGCATTTGGGCATAGCTATTTCGGTACAGAGGCAATATTACCTAGAGTAGCACTCTGAGGGCCTGGCAGTGTTCCTGAAGAATATTAAATTTGCATTGAAACAAGTATTACCTTTTAATTTTCACCAAAATTTGGTCATATATGCATATATACCTCTTGACAGTGATAACAGTTCCTGTAATTTTCATCAAGATCCATCCCTAATTTTTTAGTTTTGTTCTAACAAACATAAAAACAAACAGAGACAAACGAACAGACAGATCATCAGTAAAATTTGGTCAGTGACTTTTCGTAACATTCCCAACAATTTCTGCAAATTCATGAACATCCGTTGATAGCTGCTTGAATTGTGTTATTAAGAAAAAACAGGCAGACAAATAGGCAAACAGAAGGATATTCCCTAAAAGTTATTGCTCTGTTAATCCTAACATACTGAACATTTCCTGCCGGCAAATTTTATAAAGATAGGTTCATAACTTTTTGAGTTATCTTGGTGACAGACAAGACAGACAAACTCTGAAAAAAGCATAACCTCATTGATGGAGGTAATAAAGTAAATATTGTTAAATTGTTTCTTAGATGAAAAGAAATGGCCAAACGACACTGAGGAGTATCAATTTTTAATAACTTCCGTCATTTCACAGATACATGCACAAAACTATAACACAAATAAAAGAACCTCTCGATGATTCATTTGTAGTCATCATTTGTTTTCCCAGGTAAAGAAGGTAAAACATATTAAAAATTTTAAAAATTTGCTTTCTGTCGGTAATTTTTGAACAGCCCAAGATTTATTTTATACAGCACGATCATAATATATATCAATAGTGGTAAAGGACAAGGTTCATACAATCCCTGGTATTCAATTGTAGGCCCTGAAAATTGTCCTTTTTATTGTGTATGAGCGAACGAGTATACCCTGTAAAATTTTGGGGATGATAATAAAGAAATCCTAATTTCAGGACAAAACTGAGTTGTGCAATTTTGTGCCTCAGTAATTTCCTTGCATATCTTTTTAAGTTGTGCTGCTAAAAACATTCTGACAATCATTAGTCAAACACACAAACAGACCTGCCGATCATCACCACAATTCAACCATTTATGTCTTTGAACAATACTAACAATTCCTGTAAATTTCATGAAGATCCGTTGGTAGTTTTTCGAGTTATTTTGCTAACGTGTGTAAAATCAAACACAGAGACAAACATACGAATGAGCCTACTGATCACCACAAAAATTTGATCATTTATTCTTCATGATTCTTTTCTTCATGAAAAGTTAAACAAACAAACAAACAAACAAACTGATGGACGAATCTTCACCAAAAGTTAATCAACTGTTTCTCCTTACATACCAAACAATTCCTGTAGATTTTGTAAAGATCCATCTATAACTTTGTGGGTTATCTGGGTGAGAGACAGACTGCCAAACAAACTCGGTGAAAACGTAACTTCATTGTTGGAGGTAATAACACCTGCCCACAACATTACTCCATCTCCACCTTCGTGGCGACTCAAACGTTGATGCAAATCCCATAAATCCCAGCCTATCCTTTGGCCCACCCATCAGGCACATTCAACGTGGCTTTGGTCTCATCTGTGGACAAGACCATGCTACTTCATGTTTGTACGATCCCATGAAGTCGAACCTCAGTTGTATTTGAAACTTTGTCAGTGAAGGCTTATAAAAGATTTTGTTACTGCAGTGGAACCTGGAGTACGGTTTCCATTGTATTTTGCCGCACTGGGAAAGCCTTAATTTTCAAAATTGTTTTGCTGGTTTTACCGTGCCCTTGTTGATTGGACGTTTAAATTTCCTTGTAGCTCGTGATGTCATAACTTTCAGTTTTTCCTCATCAGACCTTAGCTGCTGACCGAAGGGATCGTTGAAGAATAGTTGGGCTGTCTTAAAATGTTGATCTAAAATTCTTACAATGGCAGTGCATGAAAAATATTGTGCACTTTCTTTCATATAAATGTTTGCTCAACATCCGTAAGATTTTCAGCGCCCAGTCTTAAATTTTAGTTTAGCTAATATCGCGGCTCAACTTCATCTGTAATAGAAAGTAGGGCAAATGAAGATTATGGCCAAAACTCCACAATGAAAGATAAACAACTGTTGCCAAACAGTCTATGCACCGTGTTGCACACTTAATTCGAATATGAGACGTATTTTCTCTTAAAATACATTAAATGTAAAATATTTTGCTGGGTCGAAGTGCATACCGATTGTGTGGAGAACGGTGACATTAAGTAGCTAATACTTAAAACCATACTGTTGGAATAAGATACTCGTACTCGCGATCACTAACTCGCTGTGGATCACTCAACTGTTCCACAAGAACACGTACATGAGACGCTCTTAATTCAGCTGGTTTATTCTTCTCTAAGCACCACCCACTTCTATAAAGCGTCTTACGAATCAGTATCAAAGAATTCCTATGAGGAAATTCTTCACATTTCATTCACAAGATAACTTAGTTCTGGCAAATAGAGGTTGCAGCACAAGTGGAGGTGATCAATTCTTCCAATGGTAATAATTTCAACAAGCAACTTTGGCGTTCAATTTTTTATTGCTTTTATAATTTCAACTTTATGTATAGACGTAAGTTCTGCTATAAAATATTTACTAATCATTTTAATAATTGAGAACCTTATAAATCAATGATGTGTGGTAAAGTTAATGTTTAGGTTTTAATCCATATGTTTCCGTAATACAATTTCAATTTTACTAAGGTTTAACTATGGAATGGAGGGCAACGAGAATCAAACAGTTTATATTCCGGTTCAAAGAGACCACCATCCCGCCAAAATTATGATTTTGGTGAGGTTTGTTTTATTATGGGTCAAAGAGCTTCATTTTTACGAAAAGGGGTTAACCACAGCTCGTGTGTACCTTAATGACGTTCTTGAAGATAAGTATAACTGCTTGATCAGCTTTTTGTTCGATGGAATCGAATGGAGCATTCAGCAAGATTCGGCTGCAGCACACAAAGCAAAAGTCGCTCATCAGTGGCTCCCACAATGTTTCTGTTTTTATCTAGACTGGTGATTGGCCGTCTGGGAGTCCAGACTTGAGGCCTTTCGATTACAAACTGTGATCCGTATTGGAGAACATGGCTTGCACTAAACCACACAGAAGTTTGGATTCACTTAAGCGCCTCCTTGTTGCTGCAGTAGCTAAATTTTCAATTGATGTTGTGCGTAAAATAGACAGATGAATAGCCAGATAGATTAAAGCTTCATGTAAGAAAGGAGGACATTTTGAATAAAACTATACTCACAATCGTTTATTGTTGTTAAGGAATAAATTCGAATGGCTTCACACGAAAGCGATTATTTTCTACCCCTTAATTTTAGTTTTGAACTTTAACATTAATCATGGCTAAACTATGAACAGACAAGATTGGTGATCAGTTTCAAATGCTATTATAATGTGAATTGAATGAAAGGTAGGCATGTTGTTCAACATTTAATGACATTGTAAATTAAGCTGAATTATAACCAGTCAGGTATTTAGTTCTTAATAGTATTATAATTTAAGGTTAAACTATACTCACTAGGGACTTCAGTTCTAAATGCTATTACAATTATCTCCACCAGGGAGGTGATATTTTTGTCAAGTTTGTCTGCCTGTTTGTCGCTTTGTCTGCCTGTCTCCAAGATAACTCAAAAACTTATGGACAGATCTTTACGAAATTTTCAGGGATTGTTCGACATGTTAGGAAAAACAGATGATTAACTTTGGCAAAGATTTGTTCAACTGTTTCTTGTTTGTCGCATTTTTCTCTGGAGCATAATTCGAAAACCTATGGAGGTTTTTATGAAGCTTGCTGGAATTGTTAGAGCTGTTATAACTAGAATCAAATCATTAAATTTTAGAGTTGAGGTGATCTGTTTATCCATTTGTTTGTTTGTTGTTTGCTTGTTCGTTTGTTTCAAAGTTCGTTAGTTTTATATATATAACTCAAAATGTTAATAACGAATCTTCATGATTTGTAAGAATTGTTGATCATGTAAAACGCACAATTGACCAAATTTTGGTGTTGATCGGTTTATTCGTTTGTGTGTATGACTAATGTTTGCAAAAAAAAAAATTCCAGAAGCATAACTCATTCAGTGGTCAATGAATATTCAAAACATTGTAGGAATTGTTAGAAATGTTAAAAAGCACCAATGGCCATATTTTGTCCATTTGTGTTTACTTATGTTTGTCAAAATGTTTGTCACAATATTATTAAAAATCCTACGGGCGGATCTTCAAGAAAATTACAGAAGCTGTTATTGCTATCATAAGGCACACACGACCAATTTTGGTGATGATAAAGAAAAAATTCTAATCTTAGGACCAATTGGAATTCTTTGTAATATTGCATTGTTTGGCGGAGGTATGCCCCCTCTGAGTATTCTAGTTTGAACGCGAACTACAGTCAGTCAGGCTTTCAGTTCGAAATGCTGTTATAATTTTAGCTTCCGTGACAGTCAAAAGGGGAACTTACTTCTTAATGCTGTAGTAATTTAAGTTTGATTTACAGTCAGTTGTATGAGTGACTTTCTCAAGGAGAAGCATATGTTAAATGAGTTTTCTGGACTAGCAACTCTAGCTAATTAATTCATCTTGGATGCGCGTTCTCAATGCATAGGCAGCAAAATTACGCATAACACCCCAGTTATTGCTTCAGTGGGCCAAAAGAAATAACACCAGAATGCCACGTGGAAATGCTTTAGGTCACACGCGGAGCTGTCTGAGAGCAGAGAGAGAAGCCCTACCTGCCGCAGGAGGTAGCGTCAGAGGGGGTGGGGGGAGAGAAAGGGCGGGAGGCGATACATAGGGTGCGGGGAAACAGAAGCGTTAGCTGCTGTAAATGCGCGTGGGAGGTTCAAGCAGATGTTCTGCTACAAGAGAGACAGAGAGCGCAGTGTAGCACTTGACAATTATTTTGTAGTGAGCGCTGCAGCCTAGCGCAGCGGTACGTTGTAATGCCACGAGGGCCTGGCAATGCTGAGGTGTCCCCCCTCCGTGGCGGGCACTGCAGTTCGGGGCAGTTACACAAGGTAATAACGCTAGCGCAGGGCAGTTATTAAGTGTTTTATGGTTGCCACTTTACTACGATGCATATGGTACCTGTTAAGTTAATAAATTGAATGAGTATGGCAGTAAAAAGTTTTATACTCAATATTTTGCTCTCTGCACCAACTGCGAGTGTACCAAACGAACGTCTTGTATGTTATTTAGACATTACAATGTTGTTCACACATTACAATGCTTGATGAATGTCAGTGCAGGAGGGTGAAAATATCCCTACTCTTAATTCTGACGAGCCCGATTGTTACGTTATCTTTCACTCATAGAAATCCATTCAAACAGCTCACATTGTAACGTGCAGATATCAGCAGGAAAAAAACATCTCCTGCAATCACCCGGTTAGACCATGGCATATCCGTGATGATTTTGCCACCAACGCGAAGGTGTAAAGAGGGGCCATTTTCTTGTTGATACCCGCTGCAGTGTCGAATGGATCTAACAGCAGCATACTGGAGGTTGTCTGAGTGTTTTCATTGGAGTGTAATAGCTGCTATTGAAGGACTTAATATCATCATGTTTTATCCGTTCATCCGTTCTTGCTGCTGTCTTTCTTAGTGCTGCCGTTCGAGTGTTTGTATCTGAGGGTAATGTTACAGCTAGATTGCAAATACGAAACATGGTTTGTCTATGTTTATGTCTACATCCATCACCAGTATACCCTAATCTAGTAAATAGACAGAACGAGACTTCTCATCCCTGTTCAGCATTGGATGATTGCACTTTCCATTTTGTGATGCCTAGACAGAGCTACAGCAATGTAAAAATTGTGACGCAATGGGTATCGTATATAATGGAAATCATTGACGTTTTTAGCCTCACTGCACTTGCACTTGTCAGCCACCGAGACCTGCGAGGACGGTGCATGTAGCTACTGGGCTGCGTGACCACTGCGTCAACACAAACCTCCTCCCCAACTTTCTTTCTGTTGGAACAGCTAATATGTGTAGTTTTAGCAGGCGCGTTCCACAATATGTCAATGATGCGTTGCATTTTTTTGCGAATGTAAGTGTTCTGGCGAGGGGATAATGGCTTGTACTGAACTAATACACGGAGTATTATTTTATTATTTTAGGACCCATCCCGCCAAATTTCAAAGTATTATATCAGTGGATGCCGAGTGCAGCCTTTGGGCTATATAGACACCGGTATTCAGCAAAGTTACATTTTAGGCTATAAGCACTCAGTCAATCCAGAAAGCTTAGCACAAGGAGAGTGAGGCTTACTCGAAAGTCTTAATAGGCAGTTAAACGCGCTGTTTATAGCTGCGTAGCTCTTTGTGTCCTTTGGGCAAGAACAAACTTTTGCAATAAATTTGGACGAAAACGCGCAATTTACTGCATGCTGTAGTGACGGGTTAATAAAAGATTTAGTGCAAAAGCTGATCCGTTGAAATGAAAAATTAATATTGTATTTGCATGCCATTGTTAGCCTTTCAACTCCTTCATGCCCACTGTCCCCATTTGAAGACGTTACGGATAGTGGCCATACAATGAAAATTGGCGTTTCATTGAGGTATAATAGAATAGAAAAAAAAACTCTTCCCAATTGCTAAATAACGCTTTCATACGAATAATACTAACTAAAATAATCAGATGTGGTCTTACAGCAGGTAGAGCTAATGCCCACGTGGACCATTTGATCACATTTTAAATGGTGCAGTACTCTGAAAACTGACTACCAATTAGGATGTTGAAAGGTTGAAGTGATATTATTTGTGCAATATCAAATTTTGAAGTTGCGTAACTCAAACTTGATTTCTATCTTTCTCTTTGGATTCTTGTCTGCCGCCAAGGTAGCAGCATGCTTACGTTCGCAGCTCTATACACCTTGTGTCGCTCGTTCGAGGCCAACCCAGGCACGCGAGCTCTTTGCTGATCTATATAGGTGTGCTGACTCGGCAGTTGTGTGCATGCACTGCGCCGTGGTGAAACTCGCCTTCCTCAGAGATGAGGGGACGGGGGAAGGGCGGGTCATTCGAACCTTCCGTGAAATTGGTGCCGTAGTTCTCGGTGACCAGTGGTCGACTGCAGCCGTACTTCCTCCTCTGGGGCCAGTGGGCCTATATCCGCAACACAAACCAGTGTATCTGGGTTTTCCAGTTGAGGGTGTGGTTCAAGTTGACTTTAGTTTTACATTTATTTATAAAACTTTTCGTAAACAATTTTTCGACTTGGAATTGGACAGCTTAAACAATGGCCAAGCGAACACACTTCCTCTCACGTCGATCACGTAAATTTGCCTTTGTTAGCCACGAAATAGAACGAAAAAATAATATGTTCACGAATTTTCGTAGACAAGTTAGTTGTTTCGTTTCAAAAATCACAAGAGGAGTTTTCACAACCAACAGGAAAATATTTAAGGAATGAATATGTTTCCGCAAAGAAGTCGTTCCGTTAAAACGCTACTACAGTTGAGCTCAAAATTATTCATGTACCCCTGTCATTTTTTCATATTTTTAAATTATTTATGAAACACTCAAATACTTTTTTAAAATATTACATGAAAATGTGTTTGGGCAATTGGTGACTTAAACTCAATCACAAAGGAACTAAATATAAATTATGCAAACGAATATTTAACAATAATTCGAAAATGACAAGGTTCACATGTATTCATACCCTGCTCATCATCCACTTTTAAATGCAAAATAATTATTTCAATAATTTTCAAAGTAATTTTCTTTCTATAGCAATAATTCGAAAATGACAAGGTTCACATGTATTCATACCCTGCTCATCATCCACTTTTAAATGCAAGATAATTATTTCAATAATTTTCAAAGTAATTTTCTTTCTATAGCACGCTATTCGAAATTATTCGAAATTCGTGAACATATTATTTTTTTTCTAGATTATTCTGGAAGATTAACACGTCTGTGATGGGGTTACACTTGCAAACTTTGATGTACCCCTTCCTGCAACATTCGAGTCAACATGGCGAAAGGAAGAGAGCTCAGCGTGGACCTGAGAACGCAGATTGTTTATGCTAAATGTTAAAGATTATAAGGCAATTTCTGAGCAGTTTTTCTTCCTGTCTCCGCTGTTCAGAGCATAGTGAAGAAATACCGAGAGTTTCAGATGGTTGAGAACCGTGAATGACGAGGGAGGAAACAGAAACTTCCGCCAAGGGACGCCAGAAAAGTAGTGCGAGAGGTTAAAATCATCCTAAGAATCACTTCTAAAGCCATATTAAATAATCTCTATACCTCCAGCATCGAAATATTTCAGTCAACGCTACAGAGGACATTGAAGGAGGAAGGCCTCAGAGGTTGCAGAACAAGGAAGGCACCTCTTCTTCTTCAGGATAGGCACATCAAAGCTCGTCTATCTTCTGCCAATGAACATCTGCATCAAGCTGTAAGCTTCTGGTCATCAGTGCTTTGGTCAAACGAGACAAGGCATGAGCTGTTTGGTCAAAGGGACGTTGTCTTCGTTTGGTGTAAAGAAGGTGAAGCTTTTAAACCCAAAAACACTGTTCCAACTGATAAGCAAGGCGTGGAAAATTGATGTTTTGGGGTTGTTTCTCGGCCAATGGGGCAGAAAACCTAGTGAAGATTAATGGCATCATGGAACAAGACCAGTACATCTAAATTCTAAGTGAAGACTTGAAGCAGTCTACGGAAGATCTCAACCTGGGCCCAAATATGACCTTTCAATAAGACAACGATTCAAAACATACTGCCAAATCAATGAAAAAATTGTTTGGTGACGACAATGTAAGCATTCTGGAGTGGCCAAGCCAAAGCCAGGATTTGAATCCGATTAAAAACTTGTGTGGGATCTTCAGAAAAAATGTAAATGGGAGGAAACCCGAAAACCTTAAACATTTGGAACAAATTGCCGTAAACGAATATGCTAACATTTCTAAGGATGTTTGTAAGAACCTAGTAGTTAACTACCATAAATGTCTGACTGCTGTTGTTGCAAATAAAGGCTTTGCAATTAACTTTTAAGCTAGGTATGAATAATTTTTCACCCTGTAAATTTATTATTTTTTATTTCCAATGAGTACATTTGTTTCTAATAATTTGTTATTATTTTACCTTTTGAATAACCCTGAAAGTTTTACAATTAACTGTTGTTCAAATTTTATTGGTGGTGAACGAGTAGTCCTTCCTTCCTTCCTTCTTTCCTTCAAATCTTTTATAAAAATACAAAGGGTATGAATACCTTTGAGCTTAACCGTACGTAATTATCACTAAATAATTACCATTAGACACTTCACAACAGCCGTATTAGTTTACAATGAGCATCAAAGCTCAAGTCTACAGTATTTCAATTTCACGAATTCATTCAGCTCTCAAAGCAGATTGCTATTTCTGCCAAAGTTTCATAATCTAAGATTGGTACAAGTTTAAAAAATGCCAAAAAATCTGGCGAAAAGAATGCACTTTAAAGGACTTCAGTAAAAAATAACAGGCAAAGCTGCTATAGCGGCAAGGACGAGTCCATTGCAAACAAAAACCCTAATAAGAGGACAACTATGTAAAAATATTCACCAATGAAGAATCGTAAATTATTCAAAGTTCAATTATATTTATTTATAGAAGTGTCTCCAAGACAACTTTAGTGTGAATGTAATGTCATGTATAGGTATGACAGAAGCCTAGAGAATAAAAATGATATCTGCCATCCAGATAAAAAAAAATAAGAAGCATCTAGATGACAGAATGAGTAACTTTTTTTTTTTTTTTGCAAGTTTGTTTCTTACCCTTTATAAAAAATTCAGCCAGTTTGTACCTTTTACAGTTCACACTCCACTTTTTGCCTTACTCCGGAAATCTAACAAGGGTATCGCTTACAAATGCGTAGAATTTGCTCTTAGTTTAACTTCTAATGTAGACTGTAGATATTCCTATTTAAAACTGCAATTTTTCGCATCTATTACGTATAAACTCTTTTAAGCCGGCGTCTCTCTAATGGAGAATAATATCTCTTTCAGTAATTCATTGTTAACATGTAGGCATTGTTCCAGTCAAACTCTACAGACCCAATGCTATTTCTCTCCCACCATATACATATTACGAATGAATACTTCAGGGCGTGGTGCCATTGATACGGTTGACACAGCATCTATACGAGAAATCTATGGATTTATTATTATTATTATTATTATGTATGCATTATGCAAATTAATGAATAATATTTATTATCGATTAAGTATATACTCAGTATATATGTGGAGTATTCTGAACATTTACCAGCAATAGCCTCAAGGCTATTGATTGTAGTCCAATTATCCAATTGTAAAGGCCGACGCCTTTATAAGATATTCGACACACTGAAGTCGGGGGTATATATAGACGAAGACGTTTATTCATAGCACTTCTATGCAAGTAAATCTACTGACCGTTCATGACTGTGTTTCTCTGACAACGGAAATCAGTTACAGAAAATCCCAAAGTTGAAAAATATGCTAAGCAAAAATGTCGCCGTAATTTCACAAAATGCCATTTTATTTCGCATTTGAATCTTAATGAATATCAATGAGAACTCGTTTTGTGATAAGCCTTATTTGTTAAAGTATGAGTGTTCACATTGGCTGCTAACTTTTCAATTCTTTAAATACTTCATAATGAAGCAACATAATAGAATGTTGCATACTGCGAAGCGCCTGTAGAATTGAAGGTAAGAACAAACACGCAAAACATCTAAAGGAATGATAAATTACACTTATAGACACTGCACAACAGAGCGCCAAATCGAAAAGGAAAGGAAATAATTGACAAAAAGCTCTCTAGTCGGAGTACAAAAATGCTAAGAAGGAATACACAAGAAAAAAGTTTGAAAGGCCTAAATATAAGTGCAGCAGCTGGTTATGGGGTCCATTGGAGAGGCGCCACTTAATGTTACAGGTTTAGTAATGAATATTCATTATCATTGTTGAAACGAACAGACGATGTAAGCGAAGTAAAATCCTCTTCATACCAACCAATTTAAAACTTACCTACCGAATCATTGAAGGAATCCATATACATGACCGGTTAGCGTGGTGAGCTAGGTACGAATGGCAAACTGTTGCTAAACGCTTATAGCGTCTACTATGTATTTTCATTTTAAACGACAACTCTAACAACGGACGTGTATAGCATTAACAGTGTTTATGACCCGATTTGCATGAATTTCCATTCATTAGTAGTCCGATATTCATGAACTTTAGATAAGGTGTTAGTGATCAATTTGTAATTAAATATTAGTAAAGCGACATTCATGATTTGGAGTGGGTATCTGAAATTCAATGGTCTTAATTCTGAAATTGTGAAATTGTAGGTTTGTTGCCCGAGTTCATGAATGCAGACTGGTTTCGGTCCGATGCTCATGAATTTGGAATTGGGTTTTTAGAGTCAGATTTTTATGAGCTTGTAAGTTTCTAACTTGACATTTGGGGCTCGTTGAAAAATTTTGATGAATGGACAATTAAGTGTTTGTAGTCCGATATTCAATAATTTGAAATTGACTGTCTCTATAAGCAGATTTTTAGCGATACTTAATAATAATTGCGCTACTATGGCGAGATCAACACAGTTTTTTTAGCCATAACCTGCTCGTCATGTCGAAATTTGTGGTGCACGCCATTAGACTCTCTTTGTGATACATGACGACCAAATGTTTGAAGCAATTGCCAGCAATTCAATGAAATTTTATTATATCCTTGCAAAGCGATGGTGTACTGTGCTTGAAATAATGCCTACTTGTCTCTATACATCAGTACATCAATTAGCGCGTTGAGACACCTAGCACGTTACATTATAGATTTGCTAATATGGTGAAAATTTTGTTAGTGATACTACCGAGTGTCGTGAGGTCATAGGCCTTGAGTAGTAGTAGTGTGGATTAGTCTCAGTGCGTGTGTTATATAGCCTAATCAATTCTGGCTAAACAAGATTAATATTAAACAACTGTTCCTGCACTGCTTTCGACGTAACCAGTATCCCTCCTCCAATAAAATCTAGGTCCCGGTTAATTTTTTTCCGTCCCGAGTTGATTAGATTAGGTAGCTGGCAGTAGACTGACCAACAGGTCCATTCCCAGAGAACAGCCGGGACTAACGCTCCGGTCCTCTGTGAGCTATTGCGGTCATGTCAGAGCGTTTGATATCTACGTAAGAAAGAAGTGAAAGAAGAAACTCAGCCAAGTCTAGGAGGTGATCGTGCAAGTACGATTACACCCCGTGCCACACTATTACCTTCACTAAGTAATTTATCGTTTGTGCCGTTTCATATGCATTAACATTTTTTGTAAGCTTTGTGTTAGAGTCCTGATCTTACGGCAACATTTTCCACCAGTCTTCGTTATAGTCGGTGTCTTCCTTGAGGAGATATTCCACGCATTGTTATTTCCGGGTGAGCCACAAGAACAGCTGCTGAAAGATTTCGCCGGACTGAATAGACGGAAGAGGTTTACTAATGCTGAAAAAGCTACTATAGTGAAAGATACGGATAATGGAATTTTTTCCAAAGTGATTGCACGCTCCATCGGCGGCCATATTGACACGGTGAAGCGATACTTGGCGGACCCATCGTTTATAAAACCTCGATCGGATTGTGGAATGCTAAAAACAGTGACTACTCGTGACCTCCGTTCTGTGAGGAGGCAGAAGAAGAAAACAGGACAGACATTGGGAATAATTTTAGCGGTGGCTAATCTGCCAAATGTGCCTAAAACAACAAGATGTTGCTACGGGGCATGGGAAGAACCTTAAACCTGAAAACCAATCTCCACCTAGTCCCCGACACAGTAAATTACGGTTGTAATGGGCTCCACAGAATATCAAAACGACAGTGAATCCCATCATATTCACAGATGAATGTAGAGTAACTCTTGATGGACTTGACAGATAAGGCAATGGATGTGTTGGAAAGGGGCAAGATCGCCACTTGCGTTTCCGTCGGTAACAGGGAGGCGGAGGCATAATGATTTGGGTGGGAATAGTTGGAAATAAAGTATTTGGACCTTTTCATGTGCCTGATGACATAAAAATTACTTCTGCGGGTCACTGTCGACTTCATGAATCAATTTTGTTCCCATGGCTTGAAGACATATGTATGGCAGAAAAGTCGCAGTTTGACATTTCAGCACGACAATGCTCCGCCTTACGCTGCAAAGGCAACGTAAGCTTTCTTGTAAACAATGGGCTTCAGTGGTATTAAGTTTGATTGTGTGGCCTCTATTTTCACCCGATTTGAACCCAACAGAGAATTGCTGGGAATTCTAAAGCAAGCTCTTTACGAGGATGGCAAGCATTACACATCTAAAGAAGACTTATGGAAAGCGATTAAGTCGACTGTAAGTAAAATCCCTTAATCTCAAGTAAATTGACTGATTTTGTGGACAAAAGAATTCAACTTGTTTTGCAAAACAAAGACTCCTATGTAATGTGTTAAATGATTTTTTTGTTATTTACTTTTGTATTATAATTTTTTATCCATCAATAAACTTGATTGCCATATAATAGTTTTACTATTATACTATTTTACTATTATATGTGGCCTGCGCGTTATCAGGCCGCCCCCATTGTCCGGCCACCGGACGCCACTTTGTTTGTAAGAGCTGGCTTTGGGTTCGGGGCTCTGGGTAGCCCCTGAGTTGGAGGAAATGCCACTCT
>LQNS02000137.1:10686696-10701740 GCA_001587735.2 Parhyale hawaiensis | reverse complement strand
GGTCCATGTCTTCCGTCGGGCTCGTCGTTGAAATCCATACAAGGTGATCAACTTCCGTCATGAAGACTTCCTTGATTTCCAAAAACTGGACAAAGTGATGATGAAGAACAAGCGTTGAGATGTGGACGGAATCTCGACAACTGGCTACTCGTGAGAAGCATCCAGTAAAGGAAGGAGGAGCCGGGGGTTACCAACTATAGATATAACTGCACAGACAATTTCAAAGAGATCAGAATCTATGGCCGTGGTCGACCTGCTCAGTTGCCCTGTTATCTTGCAAAGGCATACAATGACAGGTTGCCAGTCACTTCAGCCAAGAAAGGAGATCTCCTGAAGCTGAGTAACCAGCGTGTTATACCAACAGAGGTGCATGAATGGATTGCAGATTTCCCAACATTCACACGCGCCAAAGATCTTCTGCCAGAACCCTCCGTTGGTGATTCTGAGAGTGACGACGATTCTGACTGAACGTCATGTGGAAGAACCGCTACACACACACAGGTTAATGCTATCCTATAGCATGAGAACGCCGATCATTTTATTTTGTAACCATATTGAAAGGTCAACAACTATTCAAGTCTGAATTTGCAGGAGCTTCCTCGCAAAGTTATTGCTGCAAGCGATTGCTTCAATGGGTCCAAAAGAGCATTGACTGTGTTTGTGCAACTAAAACTACAATACGTACAATGTAGGTATGCCAATTGAAATGAAGTAAAAATGTTATGAAATGCAATCTTCTTCATCCTTAATAATGTTATAGTTATGCATGCACAAAAGCATAAAATAATTTATTTTGTTCTGTCTATGTCCAGTGAATGAAGTGACACAACCAATGTCTTTGGAGCCAGAAGTGGTTATGTCCAATTTCGGCTGTTCCGCCCCAACGGAGAGACTATTTTGTCCCAAACGGAGAGACTATTTTGTATTCCAAAATGACCATCCATTTCATTAACCAATACGTCAACATGTAGGCGAAGCACGAAACAAGAAACTGATTTCCTGATTTTTCAGTGAAGGTCAAAGTTTAAAATGCATTTTTCTCCTAAGGTGGATTTTGGACATAGCCAGTTCTGGCTCAAAGCCCTCGAAATAAAGTTAGCCTCAAGACAGTAAATAGAGTTAGCCTCAAGACAGTAAATAGAGTCAACCTCAAGGCAGTAAATAGAGTGACTAGAACACTAGTAATAGTTGCTAGGACCTCGAGTACATACGTTTTAGTTATTAGCCGATGGCTTTGTAAGTTACAAGCAAAAATAACATGCTTGTTTGTTATAAAGTGTGCGCAATAGGCATGACACATAAACATAGTTACTTAGAGCACAAAGTGCTATTTATTAATAACTGATAATAAGATAATCATGGGTTACTGTATGATAGTTCAAGTAATGAATCAGTAATTTAAATTGATACTTTTAATAATCAAAGCTGGGCATAGATACCCAAAAATGTATCTAGATACTAGATACACCCTTAAAATGTATCTAGATACAGATACTAGATACAACGTTACAAATGTATCTAGATACAGATACTTAAAAGTATCTATAGATACAATTCTAGATACTTTTATTTACACAACTGAACTTAATAGTTTTACTAATTCATATGGTTAAAAATCATGTAATTCAGGTGGATACAATTCTGTTCCTTTATAATACTGTTGTATAGTAGATTAGTAATTACAATAATAATGACTGTTGTTCATTTACTTCCGGCAAAGAGGCTAAATAGTAGATCATATTTGTTTGTGACAAAATATCATGTCTTGAAAAGAAATGGGCAATGTCATTGAAGTTTCGTAGTCAATAGGTAGCTATATTAACTTTTTAGCAATAACATTCAAATGCAAATTATAATTTAGACCTTATGTTATCCCAATTCCAAGTAAATCTTTAATAAACAAAATAAAAGAAGGCTTCTAAAAAATTAATAAAATAGTGAGCCAACGTGACAGAACATGTTCAGGGTTGCCATCTCTTGTTCGCTTAGTTATCGGCTTTATCATTATTTTATGGACCTGAATATTATTGTATTTACAATATTTCATGTATAATAATAGGTATAATTTAACATTATCTAAAAAGTATCTAAAAAAGTATCTATATACTACATTTAGATAACACATTTGAAAAGTATCTAGATACAGCATTTAGATACAAAAAAGTATCTAGATACTGCCCAGCTCTGTTAATGATTAAATTTCGGGGATCGAGACGACCAGTGACGGACGAATCCTAGAACTTTATACCGCAAATAAATCACGTAACGTAGTTCCATAGAGTTGTCTGGTGTTCGTAAGTCTCGCTGATGGCCCCGCAGTCTCACTGTAGAATAGTGTGGGCCCTCCCACGGACGTCCATCGTTAGTGGCTCATCCAACCGTCGACGGTGCGGTGTCATGATCAGAAGTCAATGATCCGCCCATCCACTATCAGCGAAGAAAACCAAAAGCGGCGGTTCAACTTCCAAGTCTGCCGTAGGCTGACGGCGAATATAAGTTCGAAAGGAAGACCTCAAGACAGAGGTTTAAAGTCTGACTTTTCATCAAGACTATATCAAAGTTCCTATTACATCCATAAAGAAGCTCCCGGTGGTACTATCGTCTCTCACGACGATTTTTCGTTCACGTAAGCTTTCCTGTGCGCGCCATCACTAAAATAAACACTACCTAGGCAAACCTAACCTAGCCTATCCTAACCTAACCTACCCTAACCTAACCTACCCTTACCTAACCTAACCTCCTTACCTAACCTAACCTAACCTTGCCTAACCCAACCTAACGTAACCTAACCCAAATTAATCTTTCTAACCTTACCTAACGTTTCCTAACGTTATCTAACGTTACCTGATGTTCCCTAACGTTACCTAACATTACCTAACCAAACCCAACTTAATCAGCGAGCAGCGCGAAGCACCAACTTGAACGCAGCTCACGCGCACACGATCTGCGTACACAAATCGTCGTGAGAGACGATAGCGCCTCCCGGTGGTGCAGTCGTCAGGAGCTTGTGGTGCTGCAGGAGACAGGGCACACAATTAACCTCTCTCGAAGATGGCTGCTGACTAACTAAAGTTAGCACAGCAGTGAAGAGGATCTCAAAAGTTTTAATAATTACACCTGCCGCCCGTAAACTGTGTCGCCAGAAGGCCCACACCACAAAGTATGCACCAGAATTTGCCAGGCACCCGGTCGCTCGTTAATAAATTTTAAATGTTTATTTCGTTTTTTGAAAATTTAACAGTTACAATAATCTTGTACATTCACTGCGAAAGGGTCTTTAATTTAATCTTAGAATTGAAGACATGGCAGTATAGTAAAACTAAAGAGCGACTACAGCTGCTCGACGCAAAGCACTGCCCGAACTACTAGCCAAAGGAGCAAAACTTTCACCAGCATCGGACCCGGCCGACCGCAAAGCACAATCAGCGACCTGATCGCCATCAACACAGGGTACTGTGTTTACACTTGGCGTCCTACTGTTAACATTGCATCAATAGTGAATGTGTTGTTAAGAGATATAATTTATCTATTTAAAACCTCAATCTCATATTAGGATGCTGGCAGTTTTCAAACTTTGGAAGAGTTGAGCAATATTGCAACAGCTGGGAAGCTCTATAATTTCCTAATTATTTTCGGTTTTTGGCACTTATCTGAAGCGATTTCACTGCTTTCATTCCTAACCCTCTTTTTTTATCCCAACTCTTGGACGCATCATAACACTGATGAAGGATTTCTAATAATCCGAACTGTCTCTAAAAATGACTATGGCAATACTGGTGCTAGCTTTATCTTGCTGTATCAGAACATAAATAAGCCAAATTGATCCTGTAATTATTTTTATTATATATATTGAAGACTACAGTGCCATCAATATCTGATACAGCGACAGATTTCGTAAAAATGTACAGGGAACGCGTGGCACTCCACAGCCAACAGTCTACGGAAATGATAAGATGCATTCGAGTAGCTGGTACACTACACTAGCGGGCAAAATAAGAGAACGATTTTCATTATTTGAAAATAAAGTTTAACCATGTAGAGTAAGTTAATGAATCTTTTGATGGGGCCTTAAGGAATGTACTTAACATATTTCTAGAAAATATCAGGACAAACCTAACTATATTTAATACATTAGAGCAATCTAACAAACAATAACAAAAATTGAACAGCGCAAAATAAGAGAACGTTCGTCACTAAAACATTCTCACATTTACCCCGGTCATCTGGCAACATTCAATTTCGTGTACATGACTTCTAGAACTACCACTCTTACGATTACACCATTCTAGAAACATGGCACCTTTCGTGAAAGTTACTCCTGAGCTGCGGGAAGAAATTGTTAAGCTCAGGTCCTCAGGAATGAGTCTTTCGGCCATAACAAGAGAGGTAAACCGAACCAAGAGCGTTGTTTCTCTTGCTTTGAAGCTCTATGATGAAAAGAAACAGCTGGAATCACCGGTATCTGCAGGTCGCCCTCGAAAAACTACCGTACGAGTTGATAGTATTATGAAGCGCTATGCCCAGAAGGATCCTTTCGAAACTGCAGCGGGAATTTCCAGAAAGCTGAAGGTCAATAACAACATAGAAGTGTCTCGCTATACAGTTTCTCGTCGCCTCAATGCNCCAGCGGGGGTTTTCCTGAAGGGCTAACTTACTGCCGTCATTTATCGCACACGTGCACCAGTCATTAATAACCCAATATGCCGTCATTTACAATGACGGCTCGGGACACTAGTAATCTTAGAATTGAAGACATGGTAACATAGTAAAACTAAAGAGCGACTACTGCTGCTCGACGCAAAGCACTACCCGAACCACGGCCCAAAGGAGCAAAACTTTCACCAGCATCGGACTCGGCCGACCGCAAAGCACAATCAGCGACCTGATCGCCATCAACACAGGGTACTGTGTTTACACTTGGCATCCTACCGTTAACATTGCATCAATAGTGAATGTGTAGTTAAGAGATATAATTTATCTATTTTTAAAACCTCAAACTCATTTTAGGATGTTGGCAGTTTTCAAACTTTGGGAAGAGTTGAGCAATATTGCAACAGCTGGGAAGCTCTATAATTTTCTAATTATTTCACTGCTTTCATTCCTAACCCTCTTTTTTTATCCCAAATCTTATACGTATCATAACACTGATGATGGATTTCTAATAATCCGAACCGTCTGTCTCTAACAATGGCTGTGGCAATACTTGTGCTAGCTTTATCTTGCTGTATCAGAACATAAATAAGCCA
The DNA here is from genome assembly GCA_001587735.2 of Parhyale hawaiensis. Classification (NCBI taxonomy): domain Eukaryota; kingdom Metazoa; phylum Arthropoda; class Malacostraca; order Amphipoda; family Hyalidae; genus Parhyale; species Parhyale hawaiensis. The sequence continues at coordinate 10,696,494 of LQNS02000137.1, read as the reverse complement.
AATAGATCCTGAAATTATTTTTATTATATATATTAAAGACCACAGTGCCATCAATATCTGATACAGCGACAGATTTCGTAAAAATGTAGAGGGAACGCGTGGCACTCAACAACCAACAGTCTACGGAAATGATAAGATGCATTCGAGTAGCTGGCACACTACACTAGCGGGCAAAATAAGAGAACGATTTTCATTATTTGAAAATAAAGTTTAACCATGTAGAGTAGGTTAATTAATCTTTTGATGGGGCCTTAAGGAATGTATTTAATATATTTCTACAAAATTTCAGGACAAATATAACTATATTAAATACATTAGAGCAATCAACAAACAATAACAAAAATTGAACAGTGCAAAATAAGAGAACGATCGTCACTAAAACATTCTCACATTTACCCCGGTCATCTGGCAACATTAAATTTCGTGTACATGATTTCTGGAATTGTCACTCTTACGATTACACCATTCTAGAAGCATGGCACCTTTCGTGAAAGTTACTCCTGAGCTGCGGGAAGAAATTGTTAAGCTCATTTCCTCAGGAATGACTCTTTCAGCCATATCAAGAGAGGTAAACCGATCCAAGAGCGTTGTTTCTCGTGCTTTAAAGCTCCATGATGAAAAGAATTAGCTGGAATCACCGGTATCTGCAGGCCGACCTCGAAAAGCCACCGTACGAGTTGATAGGATTATGATACGCTATGCCCAGAAGGATCCTTTCGAAACTGCAGCGGGGATTTCCAGAAAGCTGAAGGCCAATAACAACATAGAAGTGTCTCACTATACAGTTTATCGTCGCCTCAATGCATGTGGGTTGAAGGCACGCAGTCCTGCCACTAAACCACTTATCAGTAAGAAGAATAAGAAAGCAAGACTTGAATATGCGGAAAGGCACATCGTTTGGAGGGATGAAGATTGGGAAAGAGTGCATTTCAGCGGCGAAAGTAAATCTAATTTGGTTGGATCTGATGGCAGACGGTATGTTAGACGTGCAACAGGTGATAGGCTGAACCCGAAATGTGTCAAAACATCTCTAAAGCATGGGGGAGGTAGCGTAATGGTGTGAGGCATGTTTTTATCTGAAGGAGTTGGACCGTTGGTAGCCATTAAAAATCTGTCAATGCTAATGCGTATCTCAATCTTGTACAGCAATATGTTATCCCATCTCTACGATCATCACTAAACCAGCCAGCAATTTTTATGCAGGACATTGCCCCGTGCCATACTGCAATGAAAGTGAAGGAATATTTTGCGGAAGAGAATATCGAAGTCATGAAGTGGCCTGCCCAAAGCCCGGACCTTAATCCTCTGGAAATTTATGGAAAATTATAGGTGACAATGTAAGAGAACGACAACCATCAACAGTTAAGGATCTGTGGACTAAAATTGAAGAGGAATGGAAAAAAAAAAATAACTCCAGAGTTTTGTAAGAAACTTGTGATGTCGTGTAATCGTCGCTGTGCTAAAGTTATTAAAAATGAAGGTTTTAGTACTCCATACTAATTGTTCTAAACCTAAAATTTGACCATTGTTCCATGTTATTTGTTTGTAAAATTGTATTTAGAGACGATCGTTCTCTTATTTTGCACTGTTCAATTTTTGTTATTGTATGTTAGATTGCTCTAATGTATTAAATATAGTTATGTTTATCCTGATATTTTGTAGAAATATGTTAAATACATTCCTTAAGGCCCCATCAAAAGATTCATTAACCTACTCTACATGGTTAANAGTACTCCATACTAATTGTTCTAAACCTAAAATTGACCATTGTTCCATGTTATTTGTTTGTAAAATTGTATTTAGAGACGATCGTTCTCTTATTTTGCACTGTTCAATTTTTGTTATTGATTGTTAGATTGCGCTAATGTATCAAATATAGTTATGTTTGTCCTAATATTTTGTAGAAATATGTTAAATACATTCCTTAGGGCCCCATCAAAAGATTCATTAACCTACTCTACATGGTTAACCTTTACATTCAAAAATTTAAAATCGTTCTCTTATTTTGCTCGCTAGTGTACAACCAACAGTCTACGATCAACAATACTGAACAGTGCAGCCAGAAGTCTACGGAAATGTTGCAACACATTTGAGTATAAATATAGACACCGCAACGCATAATCTACGAAAACGATGTGACACATTTAGGTATCTGTATATTACAACGTCATAATACTTTCTTTCTGACACACATATGCAAATGTGTTAGTAAATTTTCGTTCCCATCTGGATGAAGCAATCAATCAATCAACTTTATTAAGTACTCACAGGGGTGGTACAATAATTTATATTAAACATAGCTTAACACTAAACTTAAATTAGATACAGAGAGCGCTTGACAGCCTTAGTACACGCTACACTGCATTTCGGCTCATTGTTTGGCCTCTGTTTCGTAAGAGTATGCGCTGCCATCGGCTATACATATTTGACAGTCTGTAGCAAGTGTTATCACAGACCCCGTTTATCAGAGAATTAGCTTATTTTTCTATCCTGTTTTGAGACTGAAAACACATTTCCTTGTTCTGACCTTCGAACAGTCAGTATACTTATGAGCAAATACATTCATAAGCCGGTGAAATCCACTACATAATAAAACACAGTTGTGAGTCGCTTGCTCCCTTGCTCCAATGTTGGTCCGTCTCTCCGTCACGCAGTTAAGAGTTCAATAGGAAAAAATTGATGTACTGAAAAACAAGTTGAGATACCATACAATTTCAGCGCTTGGAATACCGGTGACAAGTATGGCTCTGAATCTCCGGCCTCTGGATCCCCGCTTTCATTGCTGAATAATATCGTAGTAGTTGAGTCTTCACGCTGAGCAGACGCCTTTTTATATTGAACTAGTGCACCAAATGCAACCCTTTTGCTGAATAAGTCATGAAAGTATGTATTTCAAAATACCTTACCATCCTACCAAAAAAGTTCACTATATATACTCCAAATTTCACCATGTCCACAAAGTCCACGAAGTTCACCAAGTGCACAAAAGCAACCAAGTTCACAGAGGCCCGGGACCAGGCCTGGATACGGTCCAGCAAAAAAAAGTTGGGTGCCTTGGAATTTTTTTCTCCAGTATTTGATAGGGGGAAACTAAGGCNTTCACCATGTCCAGAAAGTCCACGAAGTTCACCAAGTGCACAAAAGCAACCAAGTTCACAGAGGCCCGGGACCAGGCCTGGATACGGTCCAGCAAAAAAAAGTTGGGTGCCTTGGAATTTTTTTCTCCAGTATTTGATAGGTGGAAACTAAGGCTTCGGACAGACGGACGGACGGACTGACAGACAGCTCTCTTATTATAGTATAGATTTACAACGCAGCCAAATTTCGACGCTGGACGTTCAACAGTCAGTTGGTATCCACAATACGGTGAGCCTTGGGCATTTCCAGTGAATTCTTTTGACTGAACTATATTTTCTTAGTGCAACTTAACGCTTGATCAATTCCAAGCTGATATTCACTCATCTTGCAGGGGGGATATTTTGCTATCGCAAACTCATGGCTGTACAGCTTGAGTTTCACTAATGGAAGATCAGGCCTGCTGGGATAAGACCTATAATAGAACAAAACTTATACTGCGAACCAGAACAATAAAAAGCTCAATCGCAAAAATTTTTGCATCATTTTTGACAGCTGGGCCCTCTAGTACGTTATTATAAGCCACATGTAGGCGCCCAATGGTCTTCAGCTTAAAGTTCGACCAAAGCGAGTTACTCTGCATAGGGTGACAATAGCTACGAAACAACTGACACTTGACCTCTTCAGAACAGTGACCAAATTTCCTCCCTGGCATGTTCCCCAAGGCGTGTAGCTTCCGAGTTTCTTTCTCTATGTCCTGGTTATCACGAAAATCATCAGTGATTTTGTGATTCAGATAAGAGAAGTTTACATAATTGAGCTCTACGCCATTGAGATATGTCCCTTTATCGGCCGGCAAATTTGTTTTTTATTTCCTAAGTTTAATGTACATGCAGGAAATTTTCATAGTATTATATTCAATGCAAAGTTTACTAGCTTTATTTTCACAAATTGTAAGTAGTTTTTGGAGTGCGCTGGAATGGGGAGCAGCAAGAACCATGTCATCAGCATAGCTTAGCGCATTTACTGCCTTACATTAATATGGCACCCTTCTCCGGCTGCGTTCACTTGGGTGTGAATATTGTCTATGAAGATATTAGAGAGAAGCGGGGAGAGTAACCCTCCCTGCCTTATGCCATTAGTCAATCCAAACGCTGATGACATTGCTGTTCCCCACTTCACAAAGCACTTCTGAGTTTGGAATCAATACTTTTAGAGTTGAAACGATGTAATGGGATATTTGTCTATCGATCATACACTTGAAGAGCGAGTAATGGTGAACACGGTCAAATGCAGCTTTAGCGTCTAGAAAGCAAAGGTACGCGGGAGATCCACCGTCAATGAAGTGATTTATAACCTGTTTAAGTGTAAATACAGCCATTTCCGTTCCATGTTCAGCTTTGAAGCCAAATTGATTATCCGCAGTCATCATGAATGTTGACATGCGTTTCTCTAGCACTAGTTCTACTACTTTCGAAAGAGAGGTAGCCACTACAATGGGTCGATAATTGCTCTTGTCTGTTACACATTTGGCTTTGCTTTTAACTATTGGTGATATTATAACTTTCATCAGATCTTCCGGGAGGAAACCCAAAGTAAAACACCTAGAGAGAAAAATTTCAAGGAGCGTTACCAGCCTTGGAGGACTATATTTATATGCTTTAGCTAGGATATGGTCCGCCCCAGATGCTTTGTTATTCTTTAGCTTTGCGAGGACTTGACGAACCTCATCTTCAGACACGGTGCATTGTTCATTAGGTGAAGCCAAATTATAAAGAATGTCGTTAACAAAACCTTAATGATTATTATCATCAAAGCTGTTCATGACACCACTATAATGAGTTCTCCAAAATTCAGCAATGTTTCTTGCTCCAGTGATGCCATTCACTGACTGAAACAGTGTGAGCATTTCGCTTTAATTTTTTATTTCTTTCCAGAAAGCGATAGATTTATTTTGAGTAAGTTTGTTGGACAACTTTTCTGCTTTGATCTCGTTTTCTCGCCTACGTACTTGCTTGAGCGCTATGCGACACAGATTTGTAGCCTATTTTTTGTCTGCCACAGTTCACCTGTACGCGGTCTGCCTGCTCCGTTCCAGGTATTATACGCAAGCCCACTAGCTGTGTGAAGCTCATGGACCTTATCATTCCATCCAGGGATATTCTTTCTTTCTTTATGAGGTACAGTGCCAAAAACACGGTGCCCGGAGTCAACAATAGCAGTTTGTATATCTGACAAAAGATTGCATAGTCCCGCTTCAGTGGCTACATCAACTTCATTGACAGTTTTCTCCAAAGAATCATGCAGGCACATCTGATAAGCGAGAACAAGGTTCGTGTCAGAGAACCGCTACTTAACATTTTCGCTATTATCATGTTTCTGTGGTAACTGCATTGAGATTACACTAAGGTTACAGTAGAGAGGTAGTTGGTCAGATACAGGCGAGTACTATAATGTCCTACAGTTACTAATACTAGGCAGTAAATTCATTGAGAGAGCAATGTGATCCGGCCAGCTGACGCCATCCCTACTGTTTATATGAGTAAATGTGGTTGCTGGAAGCTGACAGATATCTGCAAATATGATTTTATACTCTATAAGCATATTCCGCAGTCTGCTATACATAGTTGTACCGGGGTTGGCATTAAAGTTACCTGCGATGAATAATTGTGACGCTGTTGTGGCGGCAAGTAATCCTTCAAGTATTCTCAGGTAATGCAGCTGGTAATCAGTACCATGAGATGAATCAGGTAGATATATGTACATTGAAAAAAGAAATAGATGTTCCCGGTGCCTCGTAAGTGAGGCCTATTGTTCTCTTATCGTATTTGCAAACCTTCACATATTTGGCAATTCTATCTGACCACAAAATTGAAACACCGACGCTCGGCCGTCCAACATGCACCCGCTCTGAGTTGTCCAGCCCGGAGACAGAATATGATCCGTAAGGTTTGACTCAGAAAGAAATATCGTGATCAAATAACCACGTTTTTTGAAGCATGAGCAGATCTATTGTTTTTAGTAACTGCACAATATGCTCACGGGAACTATTATACCCATAACAATTAAATGTACAGACACGTAAGTTTCCAACATTAGCCAACATACTTAGTTTACAAATGAGATAAAAAAAAAAAAGAGAACACTTCCAGGGGCAATACCTTACGAGCGTTTTGAGATACAAATACTTTTAGGAGCGCTGTGGTTCCTTCTTTGGATAGTAGCGAGCTATTCTCGTGCCCATCTGTCAGAATTCTTCTCTGATGATTTTTAGGCAGTTCGCATAAGTCCCGGTAATCTTGAAGGCAGAGAACTAGCGGTGAAGATTTTCAAGCTACAGCTTTTCCACATCAAAGTTGTCTTTATTTGCCGCTAGCGAGATGAATTCTTGTTTGATGAGATCAGGTGAGTGAGTGGTACCGTGTAGTGATACGAATAGGCATGTGTTTCTGGAGCTACTTTTGAAGGTATTGTACTTGGGAAGGGGGAATATTTAACTCAAAATGGTACTTAAACATACGTCGACTGAAATTTTATTTCGCAATTCTCAAATGCTAATTTGCTACCAGAATTTCGGAGTACCTCTTTTCCCACCCTTAGGAAAGAGAAACTAACAAAATATAACAAAGATAGAACCATATTTTGTCTCGGCCATAGATGTATATGACTCGAGAATCGCCGACTGTCTTGAATCTTTAGCTGCTGGTCAGTTTATTGAAGTCCAATAGCCAATATTTTTCAGGTGGATTTATTTTTGTAACCATCGAACAGAAATTATTTTCTGTAATAGGCGTTGTTACGATGCCTGACTACGGCTCAGAAGGAAAAGGCCGTTCTTCTTCATTGGAATTTCTGTGCCATTGGCTAGAAGAGGACACGTCAAGTTCTTCAGGTGCAAATGGCACGTGTAGATTTTGTGGCGTCAACGGGATATAACCATTTAGTGGTGTAGAAGGTACAGGGGCTTCTGTGGCGTAAAAGGTACACGGTCTGGCTCCTGTGACGGGGAAATTGCACTTTGGTCAGACGGAAATCTACTTTCAGGCAATTCAGACTTCAGTCATGGCGTCGGACTCTGCGTGCGGCTGTTCAGAGTCACTGCGACGGGAGAATCGCAGCCACAGTTTACCTAAATAACATTTACTTAATTATTAATCTAGATCTCGGTATTACCCGGAACTTTGTCGTTCTATAGGACGAGTGAAACTCCAGCACGCGCCAGTTGTTGTATTCACGGAACAGGAAGAGAACCGCGCATCACCGTGTCCTCTAGAAATTAACTGGTATTATCACCAGCATAACAGCACAATCCATACCACCAACACGGTAATTGTTACTTTATACAAAAATATGTAAATGCAGGAGATAATCTAAAGGAACATGTCAAAGTGCACATAAAGCAAAAGGGATTTCAGGTCTCGAAAATTTCAGAGAGTCATTCTACCTACTCAAAACGTACTCGTTTGGCAATACGAGTAGGATGTACTACTTTAGCCAGTCCAATGATATTATCAAGGAATGAAAAAGAAAGAAGTGAACACGCTGAAGGATTGAAAATTAAACAAGACGCCACGAGAACTAAAATCACCGCACATGGGGACTGAGGAAAGTAAGTAACTCGAGGCCCGCAATTCATACACACTTCAATTCTCAGAACACTTGTTTGTTAGGACCCGTGTCTGACTGTCCCCACGAGCGCCATCCGTTTTTTTTTTTTTTGGCACCGTTCAAGAAGAAGCACAAAGTAGCGCAGACTTGCCAAGTAATAGGTGAGTTTGGAGGTGGGAAATCGAACCAGGATATAACTCTTCCTTCCCACCTCAAAAGGAAACAAGGGGAACAGAGTTATTTGTAACTTGAAACTTGACTTTCATCTCTAGCCCCCACAACCTACGCTGCGATCCAAAGAGGGAAGAGGAAGCGACACACAACGTACCCTGCGAAACGCGAAACCCATGCACAAAGGCGCGCCCACACAAGACCATCGCTCACCTGGACAGCAAGTCAAGCATGAAGAGGGAGAGAGAGGAACAAAGCACCTGCAGCAGGTGCACAGAAAGGAAAAAAGTTATAAGAAAGAAACCTTAGCACAGCAGAGATTAAACCAAAGTAAACGGGGCGACTTTCTTAGAGGGTCGACTTCTGATAAGCAAATCGAACAAAAGAACTTTCACCGACATGACCGTACAGCCGTAGTCATGTAGGTAGGGCTCAACTAAGAAACCCGCTGTAGACAATTCGGCCATCTTTATTACGCCTATGATATAGGGCAGAAAAAGCACTTTCTTGTTATTATATTCCTACGTACTTCAAGCCTCCCTACCCACAGAGTGCACTGTAGTCCAAAGAAAAAAAAAGAGAGAGACGGCACGCAAAGAATGCTAAGACAAACGTGAAACTCGTGCTGCATGCACGAATCAGCGCATGGGAACAGCGAGTGAGTTGGGAACGAAAAAGAAGAACAGATAAAAGCAAGTTCAGCAAGAGCATCAAATCAGAAGGAAGGGAAGCGAACACGGAAGACAGATTTCCCAAAGGCCCAGCTAATGGCCAAGCAGCCTACTCGAACCCCCTGGGGCGCTGCTCCCCGTAACATAGGCTGGATGCCTAGCTAGACACATAAAGCATAGACTCTCCTAACGCAAACGCAGAAGCGAATATCAACGATTAATCCATTAAATAGTAATCTGATCGTTTCCATATTGCACACACAACACCAAAAGAGTAGGGTTCAAACTAAGAACCCTACGTAAAGCAACATTAACTTTGCTTTGAATTTGTTAGAAATTAGCCTTCGCTTTTATTGCTTACACTTTGAAAAATAATATCTAGCTAATTTTAGGGAATTGGACAGAAATATCCACGGTATTCCACTTAAGAACAGTTGAAGACAAAAGTGACGCCACTTGGCCTCGCAGCAAACGAAACCCATATAATGGCAAAGGACGTCTTAAGAACAGGTAAATTCAATATAGCTACCTTTAGAAAATCAAACGGAAGACAAAAACTCTGGAAGTATATAAAAAATTTCCATAAATCTCCACACATAACCACCAATCTGATGATGCAAAGGGGGAAAATGTATCGCAATCATAGCTCAAATGACGACTGCGACACGACTGCCGAGCACAAACGTTTATTTTGAATAAAAGGAGCGCCAAATTCATTCAAATCCGTAACATGTATTGTATTGAACTACTAGTAGCATAGTCATAGTTTCACTTTTTGAAAAATTTCCTATGGGATGAATTAAAGGCGTCTTTTTGTGACCACCGCGAGGATGATTCACCCTGATCGCGCATGATTCGCGCGTTTTTGTGACCGCATTTTGACGTGATTCTGATAGCAATCAACCGCGATCAGTGGTGAAAATTGATCACGGCATGATTTCCTCGGGAGGCTAATCATGCCTGATCAAAGAGTGATTCCAGCCGTTGGACAAGTAAAAATTCAAAATTCTTAATGCAAGTTCGTGATGTTTTCTTATATTTAGGGATAAATTGAATGATGTTGTAATGATTGTTAGCAATATTGACGTCCAGAATTGTAGTTTCGTTAATTTCATGCCTGTGTATGTTCAAAATGTTTTAAATAGGCTACTGCTAGTTCACTTATGCAATGACTTGAAAGTGAATAAAAGTTCCTAAGAAATCAATTTTCCACCATTTTCCGTAAAAATACGATAGAAATTTATTTTTCAAAACTAGACATGGCGTCTCTCAC
>LQNS02000137.1:10635783-10647651 GCA_001587735.2 Parhyale hawaiensis | reverse complement strand
ATCCATCGTAAATAGTCTCCCTGGATACCATGGGCTTCCAATTTTTTCATTAGCCGTTGATGTGGGACTTTATCAAAAGCCTTTTGGAAGTCTAGATACACTAGGTCAACACGCTTTTCTTCATCTTAAATATCAGTAACTTTTGAGAAAATATCCAGAAGGTTTGTTAAGCAGCTTCTTCCATTTGGAAGCCATGCTGAGAGTCGGATATGAGCTGATGCATCCTCAGGTGGTCAGTGATGCGCTTTTTCACGAGGCATTCGATAGTTTCGCTGACGACCGATGTAAGACTGATTGGTCGATAGTTGTTGGGGCTTTTTTTGTCCCCCTTCTTATGTATCGGTATCACGTTAGCTAGTCTCCAGTCCTGCGGAACTTCTCCCATTCTAAGAGACCAATTAAATACTTCGAGCAGTGGCTTCACAATGACTGGAGCCATTTTTCGTAGGACACGGGGAGTAAGATTATCTGGGCCAGTGGATTTGTTACCATTTGTACACATTTAGGTGGGTCAGTGCTTGAAGGATCTCGACCTATGAGAAAACACATGTATTTATAGGAGCAACTTGAACGTTTTCAATAGTAAATACAGAGGTGAAATAGTCGTTCAGGATTGTGGCTTTGTCCATTTATGATAGGTAGCTACTGCACTCCGGAATCACTCTTAAACATTATTTTGGGACATCCATATGTCTGCTTCCGGACGAATCTCTATGCAACGGAATGCTCCGGTGTATAGCAATAAAAGTCCGTTATATGGGGATCTCTTTATAAACCGGAAATCTCCTTATAACGGACGAAAAATTTCTGAGGCTCCCCCGAGCTGTCCGTTATATAGAGAGTTTATTGTACCAAATTCATTGGCATCTAATAGAAACATAATGTGGGATTACTTCCATAAATGCAAAACTGACAAAGGTAGAGCCATATGCATATTATGCACGAAGAGTTGATCAAGTGGCAGGACAGACCCACACCGAAGGACGTTCATAGGCTAAGAGTCCCGACTCTCCAGCCCTGATTATAATTGTGTTGAATCACTTGAATGTCATGTAGAATTTTGAATTTGAGCTGAGGTGGGTGTGTTTCTGGATCTTTTTATCTTAAAACAACTGTTGCAAAATATTTTAGAAATATAACAATTTATAGAACTGCCTCAGTGAGGTCAAAGTTGCGATGAATCGTAAAAGCAAACATTTCAGAGCATCCTGTTCTACGTCTCTTGTGAATAGAATTCAAGTTGGCCGAAACGCGTAATTTCGTTTTAAAACACTTGACTTAGTACTTAGAAGACTTCATATGGTGCAACTTTGGAGCTCCCTCAACTAAAGCAATACAGTGGAACCCCGTTTTCCCGGACAGCACGGGTGAAGCCTCTTCCAGGAAAGTGAATTTTCCTGAAAAACGAGAAAATCTCAATTGCCGGAAAAACTCCCTTTTGCCGGACATTTGTCCGGTAAATTGAAACTATTTTCGGGAAATTCAATGCCAGAAAGACCCCGGCTTGCCACGCATTGGTGAACCAAATTGAAATTGTTTTCGGAATTGTCAGTCCACTCGGTATTTTACATGTAAATCTATGCATGAAGTAGCTACCAAAAAATTTGAGGCAGGCCCCGGTGTGGCCAGGCCCTTCATGTAGTATCAAAGTGAGCTCTGATAGTAGTTTGCATCAGCTGGCTATAGATATGCAGTGGAAGAGTTAAATGTCCATGAAGAGGAGTTGAAAGCTTGACAAATTTTCGCCACTCCTGATATTTGTTATAAATAGGTGTGATATTAACTACAAGCCTAGGTGTGAGAAACAAATTATAACTTACTCTTTTCTGTTACAGCTCCATTCACCATTTAGCTACTGGAAAACTGCAAAGCCCCTCAAAGACTCTTCAAGCCTGGAGGCAGTGTTTGCAAGATCTTGGAGTCCTCCTAAAAACCGAAGAGATAATAACAGCTGGAGGTATGCTTTATTTTCACCTAAGTATCCCGGTTTTGGTTGTTGTGTCGGATGTGCGCGTCTTTGCAGTTGCCAGCGTGTAAGTCTTTCTTTTAACTTTCTACTCTGTATTACTTTCTTTATCTGCCGCTCTTGGCATTTGTACCAAATTTAGGCAAGAGGTGCTCTTGTATGCAGGAGTCCAACGGGAGTAATTCCCCTTCGGGGCGGAACATCCAAACGGGAAAGAAATCCCACAGAGGGGACCTCAACTGAAACGTCAGCTAAATCGCAACTTGCATCTTCAGGTTGCAGCAGTGATTCTCAGGACATGTTTGTTGACTCCTCCCATAATTTTGATCAAACATTGCAGACAGAAAACACTCAAGGCGTATATCAGTGGCACTCGCCCTGGTCCCCCAAACTCAGCAGCAGCTTAGGAGTACTATTAGTTCACAGTGCAGGGTATGGCAAAGATTTAAATATCTTTGGCAATGTTTTTGGATGGTTTCTGTGACCTTCCAACTATCTTGGCAACGGATTTGCATTTTTCCCATCTTTTCTTATTATTTCTGGTGACGATTTTACAAAAATCAAGCCATTTATGGCACTAACTGTGGCGACTCATTAGCTAGCACTAAAGTCCTGATCTTGGCGATGAATTACAGACTCTACAGTAGCCTATGGCCATTACTGGCCCAGACTAAGCAACTTAGGAAATGTAACCAAAGCAGCAGCTTCTCAAAGTTCTCCTATTTCATCTTTCTCATCAAAAAATGAAAAACCTCATCATTGTCATCCACTAAACCTCAGAACTACTCCCAATTTTCAAATTTTGTAGGATTGGTTCCTGTTGAAATTGGTGGTGCAGATTTGCTTGATTTCAGTGTTGAGTTGCCAATCCCTCTTGCTCAAATACCGAAGAATGATAGTCCTCGAGCTACTCCTGACTCAAAACCCATCATACTAATAGAACTCACCAATGAAAATCCAGCTCCTAGTAAGTTCTTAGCAAATGACATTGGTCTAACAAAGCATCTATTAGCGTCACCCTTTGGTCCTGCTGGAGTAGAGCTAACTCACAGGAATTGTAAGAAAATATTCTAGTTGTTACAATAAAGTCATCTGCTACTGCAAAACTACCAACTCTTCTCCAAATAACACAGCTAGGTCCATGGAAAGTTGCATACAGGCTTCCTTCCTATCAGGTAAAGTCGATACCGTCAGTGTCACTGGGCCTTTTGACCCTAAGACAAGGGATGAAGACATTATGGAGGATTTGGTAGAGGATGGTCGCCCAAAAGCGTTTACCTGTCGAATTCTTAGACCTAAAAACCAGGGTGCGACTGCATTGTTTTAAATATCAGAGAGCTACTAAAAAACTATCTTACAAGGATGCACTCATATCTGTGAAATCTTCAACTAAACCAACTGTACCCCAACCATCTTCCCCACGCTCATTCCAGTCTCATAGAGATGACTTCTCTCCATTACCTTGAGTTTCCTTGAGAGTCTTCAGAATAAGTCCAGGTGACGTTGCTCACATCACCTCACGTATGTGGAGTCACTCTGCTGGGTGTCTTCTTGTGGTGCCGCAGTTTGCTACCAAAGAGAGAGCAGCGAATTATCTCCACAGTGCACGTAATCGCTGACCGCTGGTCTAGTAAGAAATTAGTAAGAAATTCTTCACTCGGTACTATTCAAAAACAACAAGGCAACACACGAACCCATGGATATCATCATCTAATGGTGCTTCTCTAGCTACACAGACAGACATCCAGGGTTGGCAAAAACCGTGGTTTTTTAGTTTAAGACTAAAGCCATAGTTTTTTGGTTGAAATAAAAACCTCTGGGTTTTTTTAACATTTTATTTTTCCAGTGTTTTAGGAATTTTATCGAACATAAAGGGTTTTCTGCTGTGTAGACACATGTAGCTAGCTAATCATCAACAATTTTAGTCACTTCATTTCAACTTCCTATTTTAGAAGAATAATTTTAAGATGGAGGGGTTATGAACAAGCAGTTAGCAGAGTACCTGTATTTGCTATGGATACATCTAATATGCTAACTGCAGATGTGCTTTGATTTAAAACTCCAGTATAAAATCCTTTGAAAAGCTTGAGACGCTTCAAAAGACAAATAGGCTACGACTTGACAGAAATAGCAAGCTTCTAGCTAATTGATAACAGAGTAATGAACTAAAGAAAGTGAAACGGCTATGAAATCCTCTGAAAAACGTAGAAACTCTCCAATATACAAAGGCATTTTGATAGAAAGAGCTACCTACTAGCTAATTAAGTGCAGAGTAATGAACTGAAGAAAGTGAAATTGCCATATGCCTACATGCTTCTCATGAGCTCACTAGCTATCTAATAGCAACTGGCTATCCTAACTACTACGTCTAATTTTCAGTAGCTTCTAGCTTACCAGAATATAATTAAGCATGCATCTCTGAAATGAAATAACACAAAATTCAATAAGTTACAGGTTTTTATTAAACATAAGTAGCTAATAGTTGACCCTTACTGTCCTACACTCAAGAAACTCATTAACTCACATTTTTAGTTGTGTGACCAAAATTTGATACTTTCTAGAAGTAAAACTGTTTATTTTGCAATGTTTATAAATAAAAACCAACAAAAGTTGAATTAAAACCAAAAAAAGTTGAATAAAAAGAATGGTTTTTAGTTTGGTTTAAACCAGGTTTTTTTTTATTTGGTTGAAACCAGTCAACCCTGCAGACATTCCTCCCCTTTCTCAGGAAGAATTTCATTCAACTATCTCACAGCTAGTAGCTAAGACTCTTCTAATAGTCTTCATTTGCAGCTCCCAAAAGAATGTTTTACTTGCCTCTGACATTGCCCAAGGTACCCAAACAGTTTTGGAATTAGTCTAGTCAAAGGCAACCTCATCTGGTTTGCTATCTATCACTGCTCCCTCTCTAGCCTCCCATGCTGAAACGCTTGAAGATTTACCACTTCATATGCCTCAAAGAATCAGTGCTGATCTGACATATGAACCAATGACACTCTTGCGGAAGTGTGCAAGTAAATACTAGTATGTACATCTTTGGCTCAATTTGCAGCAGCTGAACGTGAAAGTTGCTCACAGTCTGATTCTACAAATACAAATGATCTGTCTCCTGTCATTGGAGGGAACAGCTTATAGCCGCATCCCTATTCAGTAATGCAGTCTCTTCACCCCTTCTCTCTATCCTCTGAATCTGACTCCTAAATTACAACTGTTGACCCCTCACCGATTATAAGAGGGAACCAATTACTTGAAGTCACATCTTCCTGAACCAATTATCACACCTTCGCCAGTATTGGGTAAGTCTTCCACTGTCAAAGAAAAGAAAAAGAATTCCAATAATCATGGCTCATACACATACCCTTCAAAAATCTCAATCAAAAGTGAAATAAAAGTTTTACAATGGAACTGCCGCAGCCTCCCAAACAAATTGGGCCATTTCAAACTAGGACTGTATACATCTCGTCCTCACATAGCATGTCTGAGCGAGACTTGGCTCTCGTCCAGTCATGAGCCTTCATTTATCAACTACACCGCCTTTTACAAGCTCAGACCAGCTCCTCACCAGAGTGGAGAGTTAGCAGTCTTGATCAGGGATGATGTCTCTAATGTTGCACTGCCACTTAATCCATATCCAAATGGGCATTTAGAGTTTCAGGCAATTTCCATTTATCTTGAAAATTCTCAGTCCCTCTGTATCCCCCATATCTACAACCCCAATGAACAAATTACTGCCCAAGAATTTAGGCATTATTTACCCAGTTAGGGAATAAGTCTTTGATAGTGGGCAATTTTAATGCTTATAGCAATTTATGGGAATCAATTTGCGTACCTAATACCACTGGAGGTAACTTGGAGGATACTTTTGTCTTAACTCCTAATCTATCTCATCTAACACCAAAATCACTCCCTACTTATTGCAATCTTTATCATAACTCGTTCTCTACTCTTGATTTGTCTTTCATCTCTTCTTATCTGATCTTCACTCATGCCCTTTGCACAGATTCATACTGGAGAAGACTTTGGCAGTGACTATTAGCTATGGTGTTATTACAACTGTTGGCCTGACACCTCAGAAGGTGACTTTTCGCACGCGGCTTCGGTGGAAGTGTGAAGAGGGTTCTTAGAGTGCCTGGCAGGCAGGTGTGCCAGAAGTGGGTGATTGTGTTGGGGAGTGTGGAAGCAGACAGTGATTGTTTCACTGGTAGGTTGGTTGCCGCTAGCACTGAAGTTTTTCCTCAAACGAAAGAAACACTCACACCCAAGTACAGTAAACCATTGTGGAATGCTGCATGTGCAGAAGCTGTAGAGGAAAAATGTCTGACAAAAAGTTCATACAACAACCTTCTCAGGACAATCTCTTGGCATTCAAGCGTTCAGAAGCTCACGTTAAAAGAGCAACTAAACTAGCCAAATAAGAATCATGGTCCAAATTTTGTTCCACAATTACCTCAACCACTCCCCTCCACTATACTGTGGAAGCGAATTCGTGGTCTTCATACCCCGCATTGTCTAAAGTCACAGCCTTTTATCACTCATACTTCTATTACATAAAGTTCCACCATAAAAACGGATGCTCTAGCGAATCATTATGAAAGTATTTTTAATGCTCCTCCTCCATCTCCTTACCCTGATTTGTCGTTGTCGTTCTTCCCCTTTCTCTTGCTCTCTGTACTGATCATCCAGCTTGCTACAATGCTCTATTTATTCTGGAAGAACTAAATAGTTGTCTACTTTCATTGCGATCCACATCTCCTGGACCTGACCGAGTTTCAAATCAACACCTTCTGCCATCATATTGCCTGTGGCTACTAGTTATAAATCGTAACTTCAGTAAGTGTACTGTAGCAACCACTTGGAAGCATGCTCTCATTCTGCCAGTTTTGAAACGTAACAACTCTAGTTTCATCTTACCGCCCCATATCTTTAGTATCCTGTGTTGGCAAGCTCATGGAGTCCCTCATACATTCTCGTCTCTATTATTTCCTTCAGGATACTGGAGCTTTCAGATCTGAATAGGGGGGATTTTGGAGGCGCCTTACAGCCTTGGACCATGTTACAAAACTTGAAACTGCTGGAAGAAAAACATTCTCTACTAAGGGTCACCTAGTGAATGCTTTCTGTGATTTAACACAAGCATTCGACAAAGTATGGCACAACGGACTTCTCTATAAACTTACTCAGAAGGGAGTAATACTCTGCAGCCCGATCAATGACGTCCAGGTTTCCACGAGGAGCCATCCTTTCCCCTCTTCTCTTTAACATTATGCTAAGTGACATACCTACATACTGTGCCAGAGGTGCAATCTGCTGTATTTGCCGATATCATCTTCTACTCCACCAAGAACTATCTCCAGTCGGCCACCCAAAACCTTTAGCAAATAGCAATGTCTCTCCACCTTTCATGGTTAGACAAAGGAGTGGGGTCCACTAAATATAGATAAACAAAATGCATGTTGTTGACTAAAATCTTTCAAAAACCTCTGCCCATATCGATAGGTAAACAAATCCATAGATTTTTGTATCCGAACACCGCTATCTTGGATTGATGTTGGTTGCTCCGTGATTGACATGGATATTTATAGCAATAGCGATACAAACCTTTGCCGCTCTCAACATTCCTCATCCCCGTCCAGCAGTGATCTCACTTCCCTCTCCCTTGCTGCCAACTTTTCCATCTACAGAATTTTTCTCTACTACCTTTTTGTCTCAGTAAGTTTCAACTCTAACCAATAGTGCTACTGCTCAGCTTTTTCAAAATTTACTTCGAAGCAGATATAGCTGTTTTATATGTCCCTACACGGATGGATCTCACGTCGATGAACCTGTTACCTCTGCCTCTGCTGCCTTGGTGGTTCCAAGTAAAGGTGTGACTCTTACTTGGAAACTCAAGTCTCGTATTTCCTTACTTGGAGTTGAATTCTTTCCTATACCTACATGAGACTTTGATTTGGGCAAAGAGTAATCTTCTGGTATCAGAAAAATTAGTAATATTAACTGACTCGCACAAAGTGCACTGTTTTTAATACTCTCTAGGAACCATCCACTTATACAGCAATAGTGTATGCAATTCAAGATCAGTTAGTAATCTTGAACTCATCTAGAGAGTTAAGCTGCAATTTATCCCAGGCTATAGAGCTATTGTAGGTAATGAAGCAGCAGATGTAGCCGCAAAGAAAGCTCACTCCGAAATTGTCACATTAACCCCTTTAGCCTACTTATTCATAACGCCCGTAGCCTCTTGAGATCCTCACTCAGGTCGAGGTGGCAGACTATGTGGGAAAATTCATTTCGGCAGACAGGTAAAGGTGGATTCTTAGCCTCTATAAAATCTAGTCTAGGGACATGGCCTTGGGCATCTCATAAATCTCGACTCTTAGAAACTGCTATAGCTCAACTTCGGCTAGGTCACGCAGGTGTGAAGTTTTATTTATATCGTTTTAATCTTTCAGACTCAGCTAACTGTATCTGTGGTGCTGTTGAGACAATTGATCACTTCTTACTGTATTGTCCATTGTTTAGACAAGCTTGTAGCGAACTGACTAATTCTTTTGCAGCTCTAAATATTCCACTAACATTAATTAAACTACTTGAAGGAGGCAATTTTTCTATATCTGACCAGTTTGTTATCTTGGGTGCCCTTTCAAAGTTCCTTCTTGCTTCAGAGAAGCTTGATTATCTGTAATATAGGTATAAAATTATAAGTACCTATGTAGAAATATGACCAACTATACTATTAGCTATGATTATCTATCATACTTCATAAATAACTACAATAATGTAATTAATATTAGCTAACTATCTACAGAAATTCTATTGTAATACCAATTTATAGCTACATGCAATAGCTAGCTATTGATATTTATATTTTTAATGTAACTAACTCTGGTTGAACTAAACCTATTTCTGTGTTCTGTACTGACCACTTCTAATTAACTACATTATATACCGGTACTTTATAAATGTCACATATTCCCTGCCAAGTGGCGTCTTGTCTGGTAGTGTGGTGCCATTGTCGGGTAGCCAAGTCACTGTACAAATAATGTTCCGTTTCCGTTAGCCCCGTAGGTTTGTAATTGCCGTGGTGTTCCAAACTTCCAACAGTCTAAATCTCTGTAAATGTTTCGTAGGTCTACTTTATTTAATAGGTAGGCTACCCCAGTAGGTTTAGATTTGATGTGCCGATCGCCCTATAGTCTTGTATTTGATGAGCTGATAGTCCTGTAGGATTACAATAAAGGCACCGGTTGGTTTATAGCTCCGGTACTTATTTCTGAAATTGTTTTTAGGTTTGTAGTTATTATATATCTAGCTAATTGTGTTGAATTTCAAATTATAAAAAGTGTCGACTATTATCAAAGTAAATCTGACGATCTACGGTACCTCTACCAATGCCAGGCCTGCAGCGCCTCATAGGCCACCTATATCAGTAGCATTGGACAACGCTTCAAAGCCCGATTGACCTACATTTAGGTGTATCCAGCCGTACCGGTTTACCACTTGCGAAACCCTGGAAATTTGAGCTGGGCATGGGGGGCTGGACCTTCTGTTAGTCAATACAAGTGCATGTGGTCCCTGTAAAGGGCATGCTGTGGTTACAGGTATTAACTACCAGTTATATGATAAATAAAATGGACTATAGCTAGCTATGTATCTATAATTTTGAAATAACCAAAATAATTTTTTTTGGAAGTCAACTATGAACATTAACTGTAGCTATTTCCTGTTGATTCACTGGTAACTGGTCTAATATGTCTAATTAGCTATTCTTTTATTATCAGGTAGGTGTAGGAATTGAATTCTGTAGCTAGCTATTTATAATACTGGTAGCTATATGCTCTAGTTAGTGTCTTGTGTCAAACCATTTTTGCTTTATTTTAGCTAGCTACCCTAGGTAGCTATAATTTGTGCTTGTTGGTGGACATAGGCTGCACAAAATTTTGCACCTAAGCTTATTAGGTAGGTAGGTAGCAACCTTTACATAGCTCACCCTCAGCTAATAGACCTCTTCAGCTTCATCAGATAGATAGTTCTAGATAACTAGTTTTGAGAATTCTCTCAACCCAAATCATTGCTAAAGATAGCTAGTGTTCAGGTAGAGTAGGATTTTTGTGTGTGTGTTTTATGTTCCAGGGTAGTTTTTTAGATGAGGAAAATTTTGTGTAAAAGTTCTTTTGAACTAGTAGCTAAAGATTGTAAGTTTCCTGCCTGGAGGTGCCATGGGCTTGATCCCGAAAGCATCCCTAAATTAAATCGAACAACAGCATCAGCTTTTGTTCCAGAGATTCCTGTTTTGCCGTTTTGGCTGTCGTCAGCGTCGGACGTGTCTCTCGGAAGTGTTGGTTAGTGTGCTCTAGCTATTGCTTTCTACCTGTAATTACTTGATTCTTTTCTCCCGTCTCCTTTGAATAACGTACGAGTCGAACACGGCCTCGGCGTAAGAGAGGCCGAAATGGGGCAGACGAAGATGCTTTCCCACATTAACCGGAGGCTATCTGTGATTCGGAGAGCAGTATGGAGGACGATTCTGCCAGGGCTTCATCTTCATCAATGCCACAGCGCTCACAACTTTCACCAACAGATGGAGGTGGTGCTCATTCTAAAGGGACTGTAAACCCATCCAATAATTCCACCTCTTTCTTCTTCCCTCTCAGATGCATCACGAGTTAGAAAATGACACACAGTCTCCAACAGGCTTCCTTACCCTTCAAAGAAAAAACAAAAAAAGGCCCAGCAACTCACCTCTGGGCTCATTGTCACAGGACCCAAACTTTTTGGGATTCTCCACTGCTGATTTTGAAGCAACCTACTTTGACTTCAGTGAGGAAGGCTCAGAGATTTCACCTGC
Source organism: Parhyale hawaiensis (assembly GCA_001587735.2). NCBI lineage: Eukaryota > Metazoa > Arthropoda > Malacostraca > Amphipoda > Hyalidae > Parhyale > Parhyale hawaiensis. The sequence goes on along the minus strand of LQNS02000137.1, from coordinate 10,636,840 downwards.
CCAAAGAACTAGACCGAACTCTCAAGGCTTGTCAGCTTGTGGTACTAAATCTCAAAAGAAACAACCCATAATACTTACAGCACCTACTAAGGATAACGCACTCCTGAAAAGTGGTAAAATTTGGTTTTATCCACGTCAAGAAAAGTCTTTTTTAATCGACTCCTTTTTTCATGTAGATTACGAATCTGAAATCCGTTTTTATCGGACGGACCTACTTTTTGAGATATAAGACGTCGAAGTTCCCATTGTTTTCCTATGGGAGAAAATATCTGGCGATGTCAGAGTTGCATGGAACACCTTTAAATTTTTTTTTTAAACCTAGCCCAGCCCAAACGGAACGACGAAGCTTTGGAAGTGTTCGATTGAAACTAGTCTGAGATACCGAAATGATTCTCGTACTTGAAATAATCTCAGTAGATCCATTCTGGAACTTAGACTTATCTGGAACTTGGTCTGAGCCTCGGGGCGGTGCATGTGCATCAACTCTTCCAACACTTCACTGATGGGATCCGGGCTTGAAGCCCATTAAAGAATTTGGCAAAGGTTCATTAAAGTACGGGCAGGTTCAGGTGGAAATTTGGTCGCAGACAGTGCAAAATATTACCTTATACACCTTCGGAAGTTTTCTGTACTAAACATAGACGTTAGAACACAAACCAGATCCATAACGGTACTAGGCGGTGGGAGACAGGTAGTTTGTCCCAGTCTGCCACTTCGGTTAAAAAAAATAATAAATAAAAAAATTGATTCTCGAACAGCCACTAGAGCAAGATTTCAGATATCAGAACTCTGTTCAGGTACAGAGATCTCATCGTGGAGTTACCCAGGCCAGGACGGCAGGTAGTTGAACCTGCTATGAGGGCCTGTTCTAGTCGTGGCGCAGCTAGTCTGTCCTGACCTGTGCTTACAGATAGCTATACAAGGGCTGATGATTCAGCTAGACCTGCCACAAGAACAGAGTTCCCAAGTCCCGGGTTTTTGTTCAGGTAGCTACAAGGCAGGAAGTGGAATAAATCTCGTCTGGTGCTTAACCGGACCTAATCGGTGGAATCTGCCT
>LQNS02000137.1:10608498-10630646 GCA_001587735.2 Parhyale hawaiensis | reverse complement strand
ATTGATGACACTTTACTTCAGGAGTCTAGCTCCTTGGAGATTCTTGGTGTTGTCTTTGATGAGAAGCTTACTTTTGAGTCGCATATTAGGAGGTTGGTGTCACGTGCTTCCACTAAGATTGGGCTAGTGCGTAAGGTGAATTCCGTGTTTGGTGATAGTCAGGTTGCCCGCAGATGTTTTTATGCGTTTTTGCTGCCTGTGTTAAGAGTATTGCTCACCAGTCTGGGCTTCAGCTGCTGACACTCGCTTGCGTCTGTTGGATCGACTTGTTAGTTCAACCAGCAGGCTGTGCGCAGATAATGATCTAGTGGACCTGTCCCACAGGAGAAAAGTAGCAGAGCTATGCATGTTTTATAAGGTGTACAATAATGAGAGGCATTGGTTGTATTCTTCTCTCCATGCCCTCAAGGTTTTTGGGAGAGCGACTCGTGCTGCGTGCGGAGCGCATTCCTTCACTTTGGATGTTGTCAGATGTCAAGCTAATCAGTTCTGTCGGTGCTTCGTGCCCTGGTTGGCTAAGGTTTGGAATTTGTTGCCGGCATCGGCCTTTGGTCGTATTGGCTTGCAGGCGTTTAAGTCAGCTGTGAACGGTTTTTTTGCTGGATTTCCTTTAGCAGAGTTTTGGGCTTCCCGGTGTTGCAAGATGCTTCATTTGGGTTGTATTACCCGTCCGTGGGACTGTGGGAGCTCAGGCGTGAAGTTTTAATAATAATAATAATTACTCTTGATTTGTCTTTCATCTCTTCTTATCTCTTCTTCACTCATGCCCTTTGCACAGATTCATACTGGAGAAGACTTTGGCAGTGAGTATTAGCTATGGTGTTATTACAACTATTGGCCTGACACCTCAGAAGGTGACTTTTAGCACGCGGCTTCGGTGGAAGTTTGACGAGGGTTCTTAGAGTGCCTGGCAGGCAGGTGTGCCAGAAGTGGGTGATTGTGTTGGGAGCGTGGAAGCAGACAGTGATTGTTTCACTGGTAGGTTGGTTGCCGCTAGCACTGAAGTTTTTTCTCAAACGAAAGAAACACTCACACCCAAGTACAGTAAACCATTGTGGAATGTTGCATGTGCCGAAGCTGTAGAGGAAAACTGTCTGACAAAAAGTTCATACGACAACCTTCTCAGGACAATCTCTTGGCATTCAAGCGTTCAAAAGCTCACGTTAAAAGAGCAACTAAACTAGCCAAATAAGAATCATGGTCCAAATTTTGTTCCACAATTACCTCAACCACTCCCCTTCACTATACTGTGGAAGCGAATTCGTGGTCTTCATACCCCGCATTGTCTAAATTCACAGCCTTTTATCACTCCTACTTCTATTAGCTATATAAAGTTCTACCATAAAAACGGATGCTCTAGCGAATCATTATGAAATTATTTTTCGTGCTCCTCCTCCAACTCCTTACCCTAAATTTGTTCTTCTTCCCCTTTCTCTTGCTCTCTGTACTGATTATCCAGCTTGCTACAATGCTCTATTTATTCTAGAAGAACTAAATAGTTGTCGTCTACGTTCATTGCGATCCACATCTCCTGGACCTGACCGAGTTTCAAATCAACACCTTTAGCACCTTCTGCCATCATATTGCCTGTGGCTACTAGTCGTTATAAATCGTAGCTTCAATAAGTGTACTGTAGCACCCTCTTGGAAGCATGCTCTCATTCTGCCAATTTTGAAACTTAACAACTCTAGTTTCATCTTACCGCCCCATATCTTTAGTGTCCTGTGCTGGCAAGTTCATGGAGTCCCTTATACATTCTGGTCTCTCTTATTCCCATGAGGATACTGTAGCTTTCAGATCTGAACAGGGGGGATTTTGGAGGCGCCTTACAGCCTTGGACCAAGTTACAAAACTTGAAACTGCTGGAAGAAAAACATTCTCTATAAAGAGTCACCTGGTGAATGCTTTCTGTGATTTAACACAAGCATTCGACAAGGTATGGCACAACGGACTTCTCTATAAACTTACTCAGAAGGGAATTCATGGATCAATGCTCAAATGGTTACAGAGCTACTTACATCAAGAATCATACCTCTCAGGTCTTTTTTGAGGGAGAATACTCTGCATCCCGATCAATGAGCAAAGAGGTCCGGGTTTCCACGAGGAGCCATCATTTCCCCTCTTCTCTTTAATATTATGCTAAATGACATACCTACCTACTGTGCCAGTGGTGCAATCTGCTGAATATGCCGATATCATCTTCTACTCCTCCAATAACTCTCTCCAGTCGGCCACCCAAAACCTTTAGCAATGTCTCTCCACCTTTCGGGGTTAGACAAAGGAGTGGGGTCCTAGCTACACTAAATATAGATAAAATAAAATGCATGTTGTTGACTAAAACCTTTCAGAAACCTCTGCCCATATCGATAGCCTAGGTAAACAAATCCATAGATTTTGTATCCGAACACCGCTATCTTGGAGTGATGTTGGTTGCTCCCTGATTGACATGGATATTTATAGCAAAAGCGATACAAACCTTTGCTGCTCAACTATCCCCGTCGTCCAGCAGTGATCTCACTTCACTCTCCCTTGCTGCCAACTTTTCCATCTACAGAATTTTTCTCTACTACCTTTTCGTCTCAGTAAGTTTCAACTCTAACCAATCGTGCTACTGCTCAGCTTTTTCAAGATTTACTTCGAAGCAAATATAGCAGTTTTATATGTCTCTACAAGGATGGATCTCACGTCGATGAACGAGTTACCTCTGCCTCTGCTACCCTGGTGGGCAGCAGAGGCAGGATTTTCCCCCTATATTTTAGTTGGGTAGTGATTGGACAGAGTAGAAGAAGGAGAGGCCAGCTCTGTAGTTTTGTTAAGAATGTTTCAAGGATTCCAAAACTGTTCTTGTTTTTATTGTAGCATGAATACTCATTGAGTTCTATTCCTTTGAAATTTAGAAAATATGTGTGGGTATATCTTTATACCTTATATAGACTACTTCCATTATCTCAAAACTAAGACATAAATCAAAGAAATTGTAGGGGTAAAATGTGTTTCTTTTTCAAAAATAGCTACATACACTATGTAAATTTCAGAACAATCGGTAGAAAATTGAGTATTTTGCCCCTCCATGCCCCCCGAGTGTATTACATGGTCCACGTTTTCAAAATGGTTTTAAACAAATTACAGGAGTACAGGAGTGAAATTATAGGGTTTACTACGTTTTATAGTAACATATACATGTTATGTGGATCGTACAAATTGAACTATGACATTATGTTTATACTAGCAATGATTATTTGGACATGTTTTATGTTTACATCAAATATCTATTTGTTGGACCTAGGAGTCGGAGTTGGAAAATTTTGAGGACCAGGAGTCGGAGTTGGAAATTCTGGAGGGCCAGGAGTCGGAGTCGGACCTTCACCCTCCGACTCCGCAACCCTGCTTATACAGCAATATTGTATGCAATTCAAGATCAAGTAGTAATCTTGAACTCATCTAGAGAGTTGAGCTGCAATTTATCCCAGGCCATAGAGCTATTGTAGGTAATGAAGCAGCAGATGTAGCCGCAAAGAAAGCTCACTCCGAAATTATCACATTAACCCCTTTAGCCTACTTCTTCATAACGCCCGTAACCTCCTGAGATCCTCACTCAGGTCGAGGTGGCAGACTATGTGGGAAAAGTCATTTCGGCAGACAGGTAAAGGTGGATTCTTAGCCTCTATAAAATCTAGTCTAGGGACATGGCCGTGGGCATCTCATAAATCTCGGCTCTTAGAAACGGCTATAGCTCAACTTCGGCGAGGTCACGCTGGTGTGAAGTTTAATTTATATCGTTTTAATCTTTCAGACTCTGCTAACTGTACCTCTGGTGCTGTTGAGACCATTGATCACTTCTTACTGTATTGTCCATTGTTTAGACAAGCTTGTAGCGAACCGACTAATTCTTTTGCAGCTCTAAATATTCCACTAACATTAACTAATCTATTTGGGGAGGCAATTTTCTATATCTGACCAGTTTGTTATCTTGGGTGCCCTTTCAAAGTTCCTTCTTGCTTCACAGAAGCTTGCTTATCTGTAATATAGATATGAAATTATAAGTATGTAGCTATGTAGAAATTTTACCAACTATACTATTAGCTATGATTATCTATCATACTTCATAAATAACGACAATAATGTAATAAATATTAGCTAACTAATTACAGAAATTCTATTGTAATACCAATTTATAGCTACATGCAGTAGCTAGCTATTGATATTTATATTTTTAATGTAACTAACTCTGGTTGAACTAAACCTATTTCTGTGTTCTGTACTAACCACTTCTAATTTACTACATTATATACTTTATAAATGTCACATATTCCCTGCCAAGTGGCGTCTTGTCTGGTAGTGTGGTGCCATTGTCGGGTAGCCAAGTCACTGTACAAATAATGTTCCGTTTCCGTTAGCAACCATACGGTAGGTTTGTAATTGCCGTGGTGTTCCAAACTTCCAACAGTCTAAATCTCTGTAAATGTTCCATAGGTCTACTTTAATAGGTAGGCTACCCCAGTAGGTTTATATTTGATGCACCGATCGTCCTATAGTCTTGTATTTGATGAGCTGATAGTCCTGTAGGATTATAATAAAGGCACCGGTTGGTTTATAGCTACGGTACTTATTTCTGAAATTGTTTTTAGGTTTGTAGTTACTATATATCTAGCTAATTGTGTTGAATTTCAAATTATAAAAAGTGTAGACTATTATCAAAGTAAATCTGACGATCTACCTCTACCAATGCCAGGCCTGCAACGCCTCATAGGCTATATCAGTAGCATTGGACAACGCTTCAAAGCCCGTATTGACCTACATTTAGGTGTATCCAGCCGTACCGGTTTACCACTTGTGAAACCCTGAAAGTTCCAGCTTGGCATGGCAGGCTGGACCTTCTGTTAGTCAATACAAGTACATGTGGTCCCTGTATAGGGCATGCTGTGGTTACAGGTATTAACTACCAATTAGTTATATGATTAATAAAATGGACTATAGCTAGCTACCGGTATGTACGGTATCTATAATTTTGAAATAACCAAAATAATTTTTTTTTTGAAGTCAACTGTGAACATTAACTGTAGCTATTTCCTGTTGGTTTACTGGTAACTGGTCTAATGTGTAACTAGCTATTCTTTTATTATCAGGTAGCTGTAGGAATTGAATTTTGTAGCTAGCTATATATAATACTGGTAGCTATATGCTCTAGTTAGTGTCTTGTGTCAAACCATTTTTGCTTTATTTTACCTAGCTACCCTCGGTAGCTATAACTTGTGCTTGTTGGTGGACATAGGCTATACAAAATTTTGCACCTAAGCTTATTAAGTAGGTAGGTAGCAACCTTTATATAGCTCACCATCAGCTAATAGACCTCTTCAGCTTCATCAGATAGATAGTTCTAGATAACTAGTTTTGAGAATTCTCTCAACCCAAATCATAGCTAAAGGTAGCTAGTGTTTAGGTAGAGTAGGATTTTTGTGTGTATGTTGTCTGTTTCAGGGTAGTTTCTTAGATGAGGAAAATTTTGTATAAAAGTTCCTTTCAATTAGTAGGTAGCTAAAGATTGTAAGTTCTTTCGTGCCCACTTTGCTTCCTTCCCATCTTTCCCTCCTACTGCTCTTTCTTCAATCTGTTCTTAGTCTTCTTTCCCGACTTGCTGTTCCCATGCGCGTTGATCCTGTGTGGGAACACCCTCGTGCATGGGTTCCACGTATCTATCGTCACACTATGTGTCCCTTGCTTTTTCCTCTGTTAATCGCCGTTGCTGTGGAGACGGAGACTTAAACTACTCAATATAATAATAATAATAAGTTTCCTGCCTGGAGGGGCCATGGGCTTGATCCCGAAAGCCTCCCCAAATTGAATTGAACAACTGCAACAGCTTTTGTTCCAGGGATTCCTGTTTTGCCGTTTTGGCTGTCGTCAGCGTCGGACGTGTCTCTCGGAAGTGTTGGTTAGTGTGCTTTAGCTATTGCTTTCTACCTGTAATTACTTGATTCTTTTCTCTCGTCTCCTTTGAATAACGTATGAGTCGAACACGGCCTCGGCGTAAGAGAGGTCGAAATGCGGCAGAAGAAGATGCTTTGCCAAATAAACCGGAGGCTATCTGTGATTCGGAGAGCAATATGGAGGACGCTTCTGCCAGCTTCATCTTCATCAATGCCACAGCGCTCACAAGTCTCACCCACAGATGGAGGTGGTGCTCATTCTAAAGTGACTGTAAACCTATCCAATAATTCCACCTCTTTCTTCTTCCCCCTCAGATGCATCACGAGTTGGAAAATGTCACACAGTCTCCAACGGGCTTCCCTTCCCTTCAAAGAAAAAAACAAAAAAAAAGGCCCAGCAACTCACCTCTGGGCTCATTATCACAGGACCCAAACTTTTTGGGATTCTCCACTGCTGATTTTGAAGCAACCTACTTTGACTTCAGTGAGGAAGGCTCAGAGATTACACCTGCCCAAAGAACTAGACCGAACTCTCAAGGCTTGTCAGCTTGTGGTACAAAATCTCAAAAGAAACAACCCATAATACTTACAGCACCTACTAAGGATAACGCACTCCTGAAAAGTGGTAAAATTTGGTTTTATCCACGTCAAAAAAAGGGTCTTTTTTAATCGACTCCTTTTTTTATGTAGATTACGAATCTGAAATCCGTTTTTATCGGACGGACCTACTTTTTGAGATATAAGACGTCGAAGTTCCCATTGTTTTCCTATGGGAGAAAATACCTGGCGATGTCAGAGTTGTATGGAACACCTTTAATTTTTTTTTTTTTTTTACCTAGCCCAGCCCAAACGGAACGACGAAGCTTTGGAAGTGTTTGATTGAAACTAGCCTGAGATACCGAGATGATTCTCGTACTTGAAATAATCTCAGTAGATCCATTCTGAAACTTGGTCTGAGCCTCGGGGCGGTGCATGTGCATCAACTCTTCCAACACTTCACTGATGTGATCCGGGCTTAAAGCCCATCAAGGAATTTGGCAAAGGTTCAATAAAGTACGGGCAGGTTCAGGTGGAAATTTGGTGGCAGACAGTGCAATATATTACCTTATACACCTTCGGAAGTTTTCTGTACTAAACATAGACGTAAGAACACAAACCAGATCCATAACGGTACTAGGCGGTGGGAGACAGGTAGTTTGTCCCAGTCTGCCACTTCAGTTAAAAAAAAATAATAAAAAAAATTGATTCTCGAACAGCCACTAGAGCAAGATTGCAGATATCAGGACTCTGTTCAGGTACAGAGATCCCATCGTGGAGTTACCCAGGCCAGGACGGCAGGTGGTTGAACCTGCTATGAGGGCCTGTTTTAGTCGTGGGCGCAGCTAGTCTGTCCTGACCTGTGCTTACAGATAGCTATACAAGGGCTGATGAACTTTCAACTGATCTGGACGGTGTTCTTGTCTCAAGGGTTCAGGGCCCAAAAACAAGTCCATCGATGTTCCGTCCTTCACCTTATTTAGAGCAGACCACGAATTGGCCTGGATTAGCCACCTTAGACCCTACCCTGGGGTTCAACTTATTGTTGAGCCCTGTCTGGATCTTCTGCTCAGAAAAAAAAACGGCCTTACTGTTTAAATCGGTCTTACCCTTGGGCAGCACGAGCTCCTGGCCGGTTGTGGCTTTTCTATTGGAGCAGGACCGCTGCTTGCTCATGTCCTAGAACAAAAGCAACAGTATACCATTCCTGACCATAAACTCAGTGGTTCACTAGGCCCTACCCTGCCAGTTCTGCCTACCCTGGGGTTCAGATTGTTATTCAGCTCCATCTTGATCTTCGGCTCAGCAGGACGGGCATAAAAGAAACATTCCTACGTCCTGCCCGATAACCATACAGCTCAGGACTTTGAAGTGGGTGTAAGATAGTCTTGGCAGGAGAGCGGCGGTATCCAAAGGGGTGTTCCATCATGGCCTCTGAGATCCCTCATCCAGGTGCGAGGCCGAACTGGGGATATAGGTTCAACCAAAGCGCTTGAAGGGATAAGAGCCCTAGAAGTTATTTGCATCTGCAGAAAGGATGCGAGTCTCATACTGCAACATAAGTCGGAAAAGAGGTTTAGAATCTTCCATTCTGAAATCTCCGGAACTACGCAAGCTCTAGCAGCTGTGCGCTGGTACGGGAATTAATCCTGATTCAGATAGTCTTCCCCAGGGGCTCAGACTCAATACGAGGGGCCATAACTCTGGTATGAATTATCAGGGGTAACTTGCTATTGAGTCGCCCTACAGGTGGCTATAGCCTCACCAAGCAGACACCACCCACCGTATACGTTAGGGAGCTAGGCTGAATTAGGTTGAGTACGTGGCTAGCGAAAAAAAAGTTCGGGGGGGGGAGGTATGGAGATTAAGATAGCTCTCTTTTGGTATTGGGCCCGTGATCCTGGGACAGGACCCCGGGGAAAGAAATCAGACTAAGGGGAACATGCTTGCCGGGGATTGAAAAGAAGTCTTCGGCAATCCAGGGCCAGTCAGCTCAGAACACTAATATTTTTCAAAGCACCATTCTCTTCAGAGGAGAAATACGGCTGCCACCTTTTTCTCCAAGCCCACTATCTCTGTCCAACAGAGAGCTGTGAGGAGGGAAAGGATACCCAGACCCCCTTGGGACGCTTGGTATCATCCTCGAGACGCTGGTTTCCCTCGGAGAGGGCCAAGAATTGCGGGTTGTAAGAAGTCTTGAGACAGTGTTGAAGTGGTCACGACGGACAATCTAGTCGCGTATGCAGATAGGAGGAAAACCGGTGAAGTCTCGAATGAGATTCATAGGGCTTAAAAAACGTCCTTTCAGAAAGTGTTGGCAATACCAATTGCGAACTTACCGACGGATGTAAAGAGTAACACAACACGGCCACCCGAAGTTCCCGAGAGAACGAAGCGGTCAGCAGCCTACTCCAAGGACCTCAGAGTATCGATAGAGAAGCAAAGGCGAGTAGGCAGAGTAGATCAGCTAATCAACTCTGATCGGTTATAGCGAAAGGTCACGCATGCCGTCGAGGGAAGAAGAGATGCCCCTCGGCAAGAAACAAGTTACCAGTCTGAGATACCTTATAGCGAGAGAATTCATATTGGTGGAGTTTCTCAGACATAGGGCTAAAAGATGGGCTGCTAGTTGGCCATATTACAAGATGTTGATTTCAAGACTGTATGGACGTGTTTCCCCTTCGCCAGTCCTTGAGGTATTTGGAGGGAGGAAACAAAAGTCGGTGTCCGGTACAACATTAAGGCGAGACGGAAACATTACCCTTCTGGAAGTTGGGCACCAAAGTGCCTATTACGGGCAGTATAACACAAGGGGTATCAACCTTGTTCTCTGGGTGGCACCAGGGTGAAGAGGTCGGAGGAAGCGCGTTTTAGGTTAGAAGTGTCTTCCTTAGTGGGATAATAATTCGTCATCTGATAACATAGGCCAAAGTAAACTGTGGAGGGTAGGCCAATCCTATTGGAGTGGTCTACTGAGCAGCTAAGAGACATTACCGATAGTGCTAAAATAGAGGAAGAAACAGTTATCTGGTTTTGGGTCTGTCCCAGGAAGGAATTTTCTTACTGCCAGCTCTCGAGGGCGTCTAACAAGAGTTTTCTTTCCACAGAATTATACACGCAGGATAACTGTAGCTACTTCCTAGATCTGCACCTCCTTTTGCACCCTCCATCTTCAGGAGACCGCTAAACCCCTCCCTGCTCCGCAGTCAGCCATAGTTCGTAAATGCTTCAGAGGATCCCCACAGAGGGGAGAAATTCGCTCGAGATGCCTTTAAAGCCCTGACTGCTCAGCCACTAGTTGATTAGGTGTTACCGGAAGAGGAACTCTACCAGGAGCGAGCTACTGCAAATAGTTTAATGTTCCAATGAATACTTTTGCAGTTGCGAGCGGGAGGTAGAGTTCCTGTGAAGGTCTTCCGACCACCCAGAATCCTTCGTTTCGCGGTCTTAAGAGTGCGTTACCGTGAATGCTCGTCGTCTTGCATACGGCAACGGCGGACTCTTTGCAGAGGTGCTTGGAGGTGAGCTGGTATGGAGGGGGGTGCAGAGGGGGCGACCTCGGTGAAGCGGAGTACCTGTCCGACAAGTCCTGAAGTGGAGAAAGCGTCAGCGACGCGAGTCAGGTGCTACAGGAAGAGGAACTCTACCTCCCACTCGCTACTGCAAAGGTATTCATTGGAACAGTCAACTATTCTGTCTTCGCTTCACTGCAAAATTCCTCATTGGAACATTCCCCTATTAATGCTTTTCCAGTTTTGGGACTTGGCCACAAGACAGCTTTGGCACTTGGAAAACTTTTTGTAATGTTTTCTACCTCTATGGACTTAGTCTCAAAAACAGCAAGGCTAGTTGACACTTAGAATATAATTCTCTTCTAGAATAAATCTATTTTATGAACTTTGAAGTTTTGAACATTTTTTACTCTAGTTCTGATAGTAGTAGAATCTCCATAACTGTGAGTAAAAAATTTTTTTTTTATCTATGGACATGAAAATGTTTGACGTTTCACTAGGTTGCTCAAGCTTGGAGTTTTTAGTAATTTTTGGGGGCTTAGAATAATTTTACCTCAGGCCTAAAGCTTAAAATACATTACAGAACAAGGAAAGTGTTGAAACACTTGGAAGATTTTAAAAAGTTGATTTTTGAGTTGGGAGTTCTCTTCTGGAAGGCCTTTCACCCGGTGAACTCAGCCAGTTCTCTGATGGGCTTTCATAGCCATAAGAAACAGGCAGGCGTCTAGTGTGGGGTATTCAACTTTTCAGATTTGAACTTAAATTAAACTCGATGGAACGAATTAAAATCTTTGAGTGTGAACTGTCAGAACTTGGTAATATTTAAAATTTTTCGTTATTTAGTCAATTTGTTTATTCTACCATTCTACCGTGATGGACATCGAAAGTTTGGAAGCTCCACTAGAGGCTCTCACTTTTATCTCATAGTTCTGGTGTCTGTTCTCGGAGGGCGGAGGATCCCGTATAGCTCTCGCGGGCCGTCCGGCTTGCATGAATCGGCCTCCTCTGACGGGCAGGTTCAATATGATGCCTGTGTGGACGGTCCCGGCAATACGCATGGGCCGTCCGTCTTATGCTGAGTGGCCTGTAGCTGTAGGCCCTAGCGGCTAGCTGCTTTGGCTAACGTGGGGATCCCTCTTTAGGCGCCAGACTGTGGCAGACCCTGGAAAGACAGAGGGTGCAGTCGTCGCCGTGTGCTTCCGCTAAGGCTTTAGCGGAGGGATCCTAGGAAGACCTGGGAGTGCTCTCTTTGCCATGTCTAGACCGTTAAGGCTAACCAGTTCGTGTTCCTGGTCGTGTGCCAGACTGCGAGAGCGGTCTTCCTGACAGGTTACCCACAGGCGAGGAAAACGTAGCAAAAGGTTTAAGCAGAAACAAAGTCATTTGCTCGTTTCATCTCGGGCTATCTTGCAAAAAGCAGGTCTCGAACCGTACCTTGCATCGGACCACAGATGATCAAATACAAGATATTACTTAACTCTAGAAACAATACTCTGTTCGCGCTCAATACAAATACAAACTTCAGAGAATACTAGTTACGGTTACCCAGATAAACAGTTGTCTCTATAGTATACAGTTGCCAACTCTAGAGAACAAACGCGAGCGGTAAATATACATTCTAGCGGTGACTCAAGCAAGTTACAAGGGTGCGCGACGTGAGTTGAACCGCAGCACGTATGACAGGCAGTAGTGTCCACAGCGGCGTAAGCCTACGCGCTGGAGAGAAGACTGTGCAGCAACGCACCCAGAAGTCGTAGGCCTATTGAGGCGTTGGGGGTGACTATGCTGTTCTCGGAGCGGCGTGAAGAGTGACGGATGTCGGATGGTGAGTGGACACCTGGTGTGGGGACTTTCAGTTATTTCCCTAGAAGTCTGAAATACATGGAAGTAATTGATAGATGGAAAGTGTAAGAAAACATTTTGGTGATTTTATAGAAAGTTTTCAAATTGGGTATTCTTTTCTAGAATTCCTTCCATCTAGTGAACATAGCCATTTTCCTGGTGTGCTTTCATAGCCATTAGAAACTGGCAGGAGTCCAGCTTGGGGTTAGTCAATATTTCAGATTGAAACCAGAATTTGAAAGTCTTTGGAATTAAAATCTTGTTTTATTTTGAAAGATCAAAAATTGGAAACAAAACTAAGCATTGTGGGAATGATATAAAGAGGATGCACAGATTCCTCTAAAGTTTCAGCCCATTTATGACTAACTAATCTATCTTTGTGAGAGTTGACTCAGAACTACCCGCCTGAATTGGAGATGCCGCAGGACGCCTGGATGCCCGGGTTATGGTGCTACTGACAAGTGCTCTGCCTTCGCTTACTACTGTAAAATCCCGCTTTGGAACAGTCTTACTATTTGTATTGAGGGTTCTGGTGACTGTTAGTGTAACATCAGAAAAAAGTAAGCACTGCCAATCCGGGGGGAGGGGGGGTCGTCATGGAACCTCTCCCTGCCCTGCCAGGGCCACATCTGTCCTGCAGATGGAGGTAATGTATTGGAAGTGAACCCTTCAAGGGGCATAGGATAGGCCACAGGTTTAGGCTAGTTCAGGTTTGCCCATCCCATGTTATGGGAAGCAGCGCCCCCATGAAGACCTTGACCATTAGCTAGGCCTTCAGGATGTCTGTCTTTCGTGCCCACTGTGCTTGCTTCCGATTTCCCTCATGGTATTACTAGCTATATGTACTACTACTTCTATTGGAAGTGAACCGCTGAGAAAGGCAAAGCTCTTCTTGATTTGAGAATTTTGATTTACTTGAAGCCCATAGCTATTGTTTCCTTTGGCTATGAGTAGGTAGGTAAAGCTCAATTTTTTACCTGGAGGGGGGGGGGGCGGAAGAGAAGAATCCTGTTGCTGTTGACTCTCATCAACCCGAGAGTTGACAAAAAAAGTGTACCTACTTACATCTGTAGAGGCTTAGCTATGAGGGTTAAATATAAAAAAAAAAAAAGCTAGAGCAATCGCTCCTGTGTTGAGATTTCTTGTAAATAATAAATAATTCATTGGAGCATTCAGCCTACCTATTTGCTGATATACCGTAAGGTTGGGCTATTTCGTCACCTCGGGGGTGACGACAAGTTCTAAAGAATCAGTAGGACGCCAAAGTCGAGTATACAAAAAACCCTGTTTCAGAAATCTTCAAAAAAGTGTGAGGGGCTTGTGTTTTGTCTCAAATTGAAGACAATTCTGTCAACTTTGAAATTGACTATGTACTGTTTTTTTGCTGTTGAAAGTTTTGCTGCAATGACCAAAAAACTGAAAACTTTGCCACGTGCCGAAATAACCCCCGAGGTGACGAAATAGCCCAACCTTATGGTGTGTATACTGCTTCCTTCATTTTGTTGACATTCCTGCTTTTTTTTGCTGCAAGTGTCATGTTAATCTGAGTGGTACAATGTGAAAAATGTGAATAACATGCCACTGCAGCCACCTTATCTTGTTTGCCTCCTCTTGATGGTGATGTTAACCTTTACCTTCTTATTTACAGATATAGCTACTAGCTACCAAGTTTGATGCACAATGAAATGTCTGATTTATCTATTAAAAATGCTCATTGGAATACATGATGCTGTCATCATTGTACCACGTAATATTTTCTCTTTGTTTTGGAGTTCCTATCGCTGTTGATGGTGAAGTTATAATGTAATTCCCAGACTGTAGTAATTTCACCTTGGTGTATAGCTACATCATGTCATCGCCTGGCACCAGTAGAGGAAAGCATCAACCATCTGCTGAACCTTGGCCTCGTGTGGATCTGTGTAAAGATGTAAGCAAATCTCAGGCAAAACTAAAAGTATGTCATTGCTTACAGCGGGACTGCAATAATTGTAAAAGTAGCTTGTCGCAGCAGCAGCAGCGAGACATTTCACCACGAAAAGCACAGGCTTGTCTTGTATATCAGAACCCTGTGCATGAGTCTCCTGAGCACAGTCTTTGCTCTGATTCTGTTAATTCTACAAATAAGTCTCACAGTAGCATCACTCAGTCACACACATCTGCTGATTCTGCCTCAGAAAGCCTGGCAACTCTGTCGTCATTTGCTGTTTCTAAGAACTCGAAAGAATCATTTGCACAGTTGCCCAAACTGTCCATTCCTGTCAGAAATCAATATCAAAAATTGGAGTCAACATCTCTCACGGAACAAACATCTCAGACGTACAGCAGCTCTGTCAAACATGAATGGAAATTACTGCATTCAAGCCAGTCAACATTTGAGTCCATGTCAGCCACTTTTCTTGATCAATCATCTGCCATGTCAGAGACCCTCACACCTACTCCATTGCAGGCTCTTCCACACAGTTCCACTGATCTCTCTTCTTCCTCTACTCAAATAGCTTCACCTATGCCTCCTCCATCTCCTCCTGTCTTTAATTCACCTCCTTTGTCACCCATCACTCCTTTAACGAATTCCATCACTCCCGAAAATCCTGCAATTAGGAGAGCTAAAAGTAAGAAATCGGTTGAGAAAGCTGCTGCACCTTCACAGTATATCTTTGTGGCTGCTCACCAAATTTGTGAAGCTCAAGAACATGAGAAAAGAAATGAGCTGGTGGAAGCTGTTGTCAAGTACAGAGAAGGTGTCGGTACCCTGCTTCAGGGAGTGCAAGGTAAGATGCAAATGTACCTTTCAGGCATACACCTGCTTATTGATTTCTGTGTTGATGCTGCAATACTAACTTGATGTTGCACTACCGGTATGCTTGTCGCTAACTCTTTGTTTATGCTTACTTCAGAAGAGCTAGGCTGTCCTCTGTACTTACAATTTTTTTAATTTAACAATTTTATTGTCTGTCAACTTATTCTGTAGCATGTGTTACAATGCTACTTTTTTTAATAATAATTATAATTATGATCAAAAGTCAACTTGCTTAAAAAACTAATATCTATAGCTATCATTGATACATTACCTAGCTAGATAGCTACCTAATATTTACTTCTATGGAATTTGGTTACTTCTATTTCTTGGACACTAATTTACTTCAGTAGCTCTTACTTAAATTTTGAGCTACTTCTAATCACTATCTCTTTATTGGATGCCAACAAATTTCATTACAATTGAGGGCCTTGGATACATGGTACTGTATGACAAATTAAGCCTTATTTATTACTCACTTTATTACTCTCAGCAGCATTGCTGTGACCCCTCAGGGAGTGTAGGATGGGCCATAGGATTAGGTTTGCTTGTTCTGTATTATGGGGAGCAACAGCCCAGAGGGTCCCTCTTGGTTATATTAACCTTATCTAGGCCTTCCTGATGCCATTCCTTTATGCTTACTTTGCTTCTAACCACTTTCATACCTACTCCTACTGATGGTACATTTCTCTGTTCTTCCTCTTCTTTCCCAACTTGGTGTTCCTAAATGCATAGATCCTGTAGCTA
The DNA here is from genome assembly GCA_001587735.2 of Parhyale hawaiensis. NCBI lineage: Eukaryota > Metazoa > Arthropoda > Malacostraca > Amphipoda > Hyalidae > Parhyale > Parhyale hawaiensis. The sequence goes on along the minus strand of LQNS02000137.1, from coordinate 10,615,287 downwards.
TGGGAACACCCTTGTGTATGAACTCCACGTTTCTATCATATTTTATGTCCCTTCTTTCCTTCTTTGTTGAGATTGCCTTTGAAGCGAAAATGAAGGCTAAAATGACTCGGTATAATAATAGTTCTAATGATACCCATTAGCGTGATAGTTTTGGTGTTTCACAGCAAAGGAATAGCTACCTTAGCTAGTTCTTGATTTACACTTTATTAGGTCACCTAAGTTTGATGCCGTTTCTGAACTTCTCAGAGTGTGATACTTAGTACTGTACCCATGTACACAAGGGTCTCAATTGTAGCAAGTGCCTGAACAGAATTGTGCGAAATTTCCACTAACAACTCTCTAAGTTTCTTTGTGCTTTTCTTTCTTTGCTGCTCGTAGTTCCTGCGGCGTCTCCACCTCACTCTTTTCCCGGGGCTACTTCTAACACATCAGCTTGTGCACAAAAAGGTATATGCCTAGTTTTACTGTTAATTTTGTTATAACTAAAGTAGCCTGTAAAATGGTGCCTCGGTTCTTGCTCAGTTTAGTTGTTGAACACATTGACAGTTTGACTTTTGATTAAATAGGTAGCTATATGGTCAATTTGCCTCTGGGGCATATTGTCAGTCTCGTTCAGGGATACCTGCATTGTCAATTTTGTTCTGGGGCGTATTGTTAGTTTTATTCTTGAACATGTCAGTTTTGGTGTTATTGGTTCTTGAATGTACGGTACCTACCAGTGCTGGTATTATCAGTATTGTTCTTGAACAAATTGTCTATACAGTTCTTAAACATATTGTCAAACTTTAGTGCAAATATCTGCTCAGTTTAGTTATAGAACGTATATCAAGTGCTTCTTGTGAATGCTATCAGTTTTGTTCGTGAATGTATTGTCAGTTTGATTCATCAAAATATCTAACATCAGCTTAGTCCTAGAACATAGGTAGCTACCTATCATCTTGATTATTCAACATAGGTACTGTCAGTATGGCTGTCAAATATTTAGATTAAAGTGCTGTCGTCGTTGCTATGTGTGTAACTTCTGTGCACTTGTGAATATGAAAATTAGGTTGGGCAAAAAGCTGGTTTTATTTATTTGTGTTTGCAGCAACGAAATTTTTCCCCTAATACAATATTTGAGGGCCCTGGAACAATAGGAGCATATGTGACACTTCTTAGAATATACAGGAGAGCCACTTAAAGACAATGAAAAACTGGCTATGCAAAGAGCCCGCAGGGCGTACCGCATCTCCACACCAATTCAAGCCCGCAGGCTCTACGCCCAGCATCTTGAAGCACGTATATAAGATTTCGTGCACTCATAGATCAGCCGAGTGCCTTGCAATGTTTGTAAAATAAGGGCGGAAGCACCACCTGCCTGGTGCCGTTCAGGCTAGTGCTTGTTTATATTTGAATCTAAGGGTGCAAGCGCCAACCTACCTGCTCTCATAAAGTCCTCGCATAGGCTAGCCGTTTATTCACACAATAATATCAATATTATATTTTTAATATATTATGGTGCACTGTTCACATTTGATATTATAATCGCGCCGAAGGTAATTACAGTAGTTGCATTTCATTTGGAATAAAAATAATTGCACGGACGTTAGCGTTTCAGAACAAAATCTTAAAAAGTAATCTCTGTGAATACAATAATACCGTAAAACCCCGGGAACTCGGCAAGCACGGGGGGAAGCCTTGCCGAGTTCATGAGGTTGCCGGTTCAAGCGGGTACTGACGACGTCGGCAAAAATTTCAGAAACTTGCGACTTTGCCGAGTTACGTTGCGAATTGCCGGAGGTCGTAAAGACCTATTTAATGCCCATCGCGCATCATAATATATGCAAACACTCTGCGTGATTATCTAATCACTTTCCAGGCTAGGATCTGAAATAAATATGGAAAGATTTCGTTGTACTAACACAACACCTCAAAATTTATATCACAGCCTCGAACACTTATCAAGTTAAAAATATCAATTTATACAATTCGTATTACTGTAATTTCTTAATACAGTAATTACAAACCCAACACTTAAAACGAACATATCACATCTGAACACAGAGACTCATCTTGAAACGCACAGTTCAGAAGCCGTCAATCGACCCATGGGATGACATGCAGTTGCCCATCTTTCAGCCTTTGCGCAGATTCATGCGCATGGAATGCCGGGCGCTACCTGATGAACTCGAATCACTGGCAGTTTTAGTACCATTTTTCGAGCTTTAGATCTCGGCACGCCCCTGATATTTCTCTTTAGCTCGGCAACATGACGTAATTGCCAAGCTAAATCACAAGAGTGCTGAGCTGGCGGGTTTCAGAATTTGCAAGGGCTGAGTTTCCAGGGTTTTAGTATAATATTGTTGTCTTTGCTAACGATTTAGAATAATTCATGTGAAAATGAATTCTCACCTAATGAATCTATACACGATAAAATTAGGTCACTTTTAACGAAATAAGTTGAATGTTGTGTGTTCATTCCTTAAACCGACCTAAAGTTGGCCTTAACCTAACCTGCAAATGATTTACGCCACTAAAGTTCAAAATTACCCATTTAACTGTAAACAGTACTACCTATGCACTGTAAAATAATGTGTAATTTAGGCAGCTAAAAAATTACCTATCATTCAAGCTGGAAAAACTTTGTAAATATTAGTGTTATTACCTAATTGATGTTACCAGGATTCAGATTTTGTTATATTGTTAATGTAGAAAATGGCCACATGGACAGCAGGCAACTACCCTGGCCTGGGTTCAGAGAGCAGCCAAGTTTGGCATGCTTGGTACCTAGTTAGCTACGCATAAACATAGGTACATAACTATTGTTACCTTGCTGCATTCCGAAGTATCACCAGAAATTATGAAGAAAGTAAAGAATTTAGTCAACTACTAGCATTATCTGTCACATTCAGCTACTTAATTTTGCGAGATAATAGTGGAACTTTGCAACTAACGGCCTCGCACCATAGAGCTGCCAATTTAGGCACATTACTGGTGATGCAGTCACTAGGGTTAAAGCTTAAGTGACACTTTTTATCCTAACTTTCATGATCCACATTTATATCACCGTAAGCACGCCACTTTTAGGTCACTAAATTCATGAATTTAACGTCAAAACGCCATTATAAACAATTACGAACCGCAAAAAACGTCTACGTGTGACGGAGAGAGCACTGCACTCTTTGAAAGACCGGCGTGAACTGGCAAAATAATGCATGTATTCTGCACATGCGTTTCTTGGCATTGGTGGTTGTGGCCTTCTTGCGCTAGCACTGCAGCAGTGCAAAAACGCTTACATATCTGGCTATGTTATTGGTCAAAAAGATGGAAGGAGAAACTCCTTTCTTGCACACAAATAAGATGCGTCTGAGCCTTCCAGCGCAAGAAGGTTAAAAATAATTGACTTTACATACGATTCTAGACTGTTTTTACTCAATTTACGCCTTTCTGACTTCACAGAATGACATGTCTCAATCTGTACTATCCAATGATACGAAAAATTACAGTACTGTATGTACTTTTGAAAAACCTCTTGCTTATTCCCCTATTGTTCTCGGGCCCTCATTTGTTCTGGTATATATGTATTTTGCACTGTAATAACGTGCTGTTATATAGCTCAACACTTTAGCTATCAGACATAAGTATATAGCTAATGCGGTGATTTATCCCTTGGGTGATGTGAATAACTTCCAGGGCCAGGAGTTTTTTCAAATCGGAGATTCTACATTAGAGGTGGACCGAATATTCGCATGGTTTCCAATATTCGCATTTGCATTCACATTTAGACATGCAAATATTTTGCGAGTATCTAAGCATATCCACCGATGAAAATCCTCTGAAATGGTGAAAGATGCACGTGAATATTTATCTTAGTCATTCTCAGAAAGCAAGCTCTTATCTTGCTTGTCCGCCACCTAGTGTTGCGAGTGAGCGTCTTTTTAGTGGTACCGGCCTAGTATACGATGAAAAAAAAAAAAGTATCCTGACTGGTGAAAAAGCAGAAATATGGTAATTCTTGAAGTTCAACCTGCCAATAATAGAATTTAACTATGTACCTATTAGATACTAGGAGTTTATACGTTAATGGCTTGCAAGCAATCTAGTGAATCTAGTCAATCTACTAGTAAATAATCCTCTTTCAGAGGGCGGTATTGGGGAAAGAGGTTGGTGGGATGCGTGTAAGAATGGGTCCTTGTCCCGCATCCTGAAAACAAAGAAAAATTAATTAATTTTAATTAGCTATTCAATTTTCAATGGCTAAACTCATAGAGTGAATTCAAATTTCAAATAGACCACTCCTGAGTCCAGACTTTAGAATCCAAATAAAATTCCATATCACTTGACAAATGAAACTTTAACTAAATATTTGTATTTACAATTATCAAAATGAAATGCTGCATTTGCATTTGCAAATGTTTAGAAACAGACATTCGGTCCACTTCATGGCATGGACTACATCCATAAAAGCTAGCTAATATGCTAACTGGTTTTGTTGAAAGTGACGTTTCCTTAATTAGCCCTTATTGAAGTGCCTCTTTTTGTTGTTCAATTTCTTATTGTAAAATGCATTAGTTCATGCTTTGACCTTCACAATAGGTAGCTAGACTCTGATGATTTGTTGGAGCTAATTGAAGAGTTTGAAGTTTAATCTTCAATGTGAAAGAGCTACCCCTAAGGGTACCCACTCACAAGCTACTTTTTATTGTTGGTTGTCCCAATAAAAAATTGTCAAAAACAGAAAGGACGCATTTCTATGGCTACCCGCACACGAGCAATTTTTCATAAGGCAATAACAAAAAGTTGTCAGTTGTTTGGAACGGGATCAATTTGTATGAAAACACTATTGTCTGCAACTGTTGCAGGCGATAGAGAATGTTATTTCTACTGGGAGCTCGCACACGGGCAACTATTATTTCTCGCCACCCAGAGCCTAGCTGGTCACATTTTGGCTTTGTTAGCTCCAGATTTTTGCAAATGTGACTTGTTTTGGGGCAGTTTGGTGCATAAGTAAACTGTTTGGGGTTTTAGCTATTTTGAAATAGCTCAGCAAAACAACCTTTATCACTGCTGCATAATATATTCATTACGGTATACAGTAAACTCTCTATATAATGGACACCTCGGGGAGGGGGGGAGGCTCAGAAATTTTTTCTCCGTTATGAGGAGAATTCCGGTTTAAAAAGAGATCCCTATATAACAGACTTCTATCACCATACACCGGAACACTCCCTTGTATAAGGATTCTTCCGGAAACCGACCTATTTATAGTGCAAAATAACATTGTTTAAGAGTGATTCTGGAGTGCAGTAGCTACCTATCATAAATTACAGTACTGTCGCTATATAGTAGTTTGGGGTAAAAACGGGACACGAGCTTTTGGGGGTAATTACAGGACAGTAAAAAAAAAAAAAAAATTTTTTTGACGACCTCCGATTATGCGCGGTAGTATGCCCAAAACCTCCTCTTTCCAACGGTACAAACCGTTTCCCGATACCTCTAACCGTTTTTGAGTGACAGCCTAAAATACTGACTTTCCCGTTTTTACCCCAAACTACTATATGTATGCAATGATGAATTACATATCCACAGTATTTACTGTAATATAAAAAGTATGTACATACATACAGTACATAAAGTACAAAGTAAGTACAATACTGTACATACATACTGTACTTACCATTTTGCTTTGATGAAACTTGGTCTCCCTTTCTCTCCCGTGTAACTATGTACTGTATGTAGCTACTACAAACACAACTGTATGTAGTAGGTATGGTGTTTGTATGGATGTAAGTAATGTATACATATTGTACTATATGTACAGTAGCTGTTACATATGTACTGTGCTTCAAAATTTCAACCAAAAATTTCCACTCAAAAACAATACAGAAAATACTGTTCACAATGGTAGGTACTACATAATTCCATTACTACTTACTGTACATACGTACATGCATGTACTATACCGTACAGTACTGTACTGTATACATACTGTACATATTTTATGTATGCATTTGAAACAAGTCTATGCACTGTATTTCCACTTTAAGCAACACTTAACCTACATTGTTTTACACATAAATTTACAATTTACTCGCAAAATCTTCAAGGTCGTCGCCTTCAAGACACTCCTCTTCACTGGGGAAGGTAAGACTTTGCACAACTAGGCCTAATTGGTTGGTTGCACTGACAGTAGCACTAGTAGTGGTTATGTTCTGACGCAGGGTTGCGGAGTCAGAGTCGGAGGATTTGAGGGGGAGTCGGAGTTGGAGTCGGAATCTCACTTGCTCTAGGAGTCGGAGTCGGAATTTTTAGTCCGACTCCGGGATGCTATTTATAAACTAATATCATTCAATTCTAAATTTTCAGTCACAAATTAAAAAAAAAATGTAATTGTGGATATTTTTTTTTGCACATTTCTCTTTTACAGCTATAGCTACCATGTATTTTCTTACCTATTCCATGTGATGAGGCCATTGAGAAAATGTTGGGTAGAACTTTTGCACGTTCTACATTATGTGAGGGGGGGCATCGGGGGCAAAATGATCAATTTTAGACCGATTGTTCTGAAATTTGCATAGTAGCTAGGTATATGTATTTTTGAAAAAGAAACACATTTTACTCCCACAATTTTTTTTATTGAGGCCTTAGTTGTAGAGATAATGGAAATATAGGTAAAAGAATATATAGATACCCATAGGTATATTTTTTCTAAATTTCAAAGGAATAGAACTCAATGAGTTTTCATGCTACAATAAAAACAATGACAGTTTTAGAATCCTTGAAGCATTCCTAAGAAAACTATACAGCAGG
>LQNS02000137.1:10569458-10608264 GCA_001587735.2 Parhyale hawaiensis | reverse complement strand
GTCCTCATGTCCTCACTTTAATATCCCAAATGATGCAAAATATCATTGTACATGTACAAAACACCTAACATCTTTAACTTGATATTGTTTATACTAGTAAAAATTATTTGGACATGTTTAATGTTTACATCTAATATCTACTAGTTGGACCTAAGAGTCGGAGTCGGGAGTCGGAGTCGGAAAATCTTGAGGACCAGGAGTCGGAAATTCTGGAGGGCCAGGAGTCTGAGTCGGAGTCGGACCTTGAACCCTCCGACTCCGCAACCCTGGTTCTGAGTAATACTTTCACTCCCCATGTCTCTACCTTGACCCTTAGCCTCCATAGTGCTGAACAAAATTGTACACGGATTCACAGAAATTAGCATATCATAACTGCCAACATATGAATATGGCACTGGAAAAAACGAAACACACATAAATATATCAAATAAACACATAACCCACAATACAGTATATTAAATATGATACAGTACTCTATAGCTAAAACACACCTACTGCAATTAATACGTAATCCGTGTACTGTATGTACTGTAGCTAGGTATATGCTGACAATGTATGAGAACCACACAGAGAGACACACGCCGCAACTGGCAGATGCTATGCACTGTGTATTTAATATTTTTGGCCTCATTTCTGCTGAGTGGAAATTAGCACTGAAAAACTGGTCAATTCCCTTTTTTCGGCCATTGTGAGGGAAGGCTCCTTTCCAGACAGCACTACTGCAAAGCAAACAATGATTCATCCACGCTACTGTCACTTCTGCGTCCCTCTTCCTTTGCAAAGGAAATTCTCTCTGTAGCTACAACGAATTATTCCAGATGGAAGGAAAATAGTCCGGAAAGATCCGGGACCCTACTCTCTACACCGAATTTCTCTCTTTATACCAGTAGATGCCAGTATATAAAGAGTATTTCGGAAGGGCCATGAAATATACCGTTATGTAGGGATTCTGGTATGCAAGATGTCCGTTATGTTGAGGGTTTACTTTATTAAAGAAAAAATCTCTTTTGGCATTTCTTATGATTAATATAGTCAAGAATGGTATGGCATATTTTTTATCTGGTAATCCTGCCGTGGTTTTTGCGTAAAATGGTGCGTGTAGTAAGTACGGTACTCTGACCAAATAGTGGGTGTCTCCAGTTTCTCCTTCTCTTTTTGCATTTCCTGCTCTGCAACAGTGCAGAAGTCACTGTGACCTCCCTAGTGACATTAAGCAATAGACTAGTTGCCACCATCTGGTTGCTCTCGTGTGGATGTACCTTACTGACAACTTTCTGTTTCGTTTTTTGTTTTTATTGTGTCAATATTTTGTTGTGACAAACGATAATAAAAAATACCATAACTCAGGTGCGGGTACACAACACGGTATTGAGTTTAGTAGGTACATACAACAGTATCAAATTCTATTTGTGTTGCTACTGCCACTACCTCTGCTAGTAATTGACAGTTTGAGGGGATTATCCAAATTTTTCAAATCTTTATTTGTGGGCCGATTGTCCTGAAATTTGCACAGTACATGAAATTTTGAAAAAGAAACACAATTTTGCTCCTACAACTTTTTGAATTAAGCCTATTTTTTGAAAAAAGGAAAATTTTCAGTTTTTATTATTTTATCAGATTTTTCAAAAGAATAGAAGTCAATGAGTTTTTATGTTAGAGCAAAAACTGAAACCATTTTAGAATTCTTGAAAGAATCCTAACAAAACAGTGGCTCTGGCTTTTCCTTTTTGTTTTCTTCCGATAGGTATGCAATTTTTGATCAGTAAAATATTCATAAATATAAGAATTTTTAGATTTGAACTGTGATGAAAAAAAACTGGAAGGCAGAAATCGAAAAAAAAAGAGCCGTTGTTTTGTTAGAAATCTTGCAAGGATTCCAAAACTCTGTTCATTTTTTTCCTAGCATAAAAACTCACTGACTTCTATTCATTTTTAGATGTGAAAATCACATTTTACACAATATTGCAAAAAATGTAAAATAATGGGATGAAAAGTCATATAATGCACTTTTTTGCTCCATTGACAAGTTTAACTGTTGTATTCATGTTGAATTAGCATCTACAAATGATATGCATGCATAATTTCATGATTTTTAACCCCCATCGGCCTCCATTATGACCCTTCTTTGGGGTTCTAGCACCCAAAACTCCATGAAATTTTAAGACACAAACCAGATTTTCCACTTTTTTTGTTTGTGGACCAATTGTTCTGAAACTTGCTCGGGATGTGTATTTTTGAAAAAATACATTTTGTAACTGCAACTTTTTTGATTTAGGCCTTAGTTTGTGAAATACTGGGAAATTTATATAGTTACTGTATATAAATTATATAATTCCCATTATCTCAAAAACTAAGGCCTAAATCAGGAAATCATACAAGTAAAATGTGTTTCTTTTTCAAAAATATCTAGACTGTGCAAATTTCAGAACGATCGGGGTTCAATCGATAATTTTGATCCCCCATGCCCCCTTTTGGGCTCCCTTCTGGAGGTAACTCCATAATAATTTGGGATACACTTTCCCACTTCATAAAGGACTCATTTTCAGCAAAAAAAATTGACAATTTTGACCAAAATCACTGGGTTATTCCCCTTAAACTTTATTGCTATTGTTATGTTTCAGAATTTTCTTGCACATATACCTACATGTCGTTGATTCAGTTGCTATGTATACTTGTTAGTCAATTAGCTAATAACTAATTCTTTTCATTGATATTGTAGCCAATTTTCATTTGTGCTCCTCTGTGCTTCCAAACACTTTTTTTTTTCTTGGAACTTTTGCCATGCTGACAGATCGACCATATCTTTAATAAAGCAGTCTTCTTTCTAGTTGATCTGGGCTGTTTTGTCAGTAGTCATGACTTTCACAGATTTTAGTCTAAGAACTGCCAATATATCAAGATGAGTTACCAAAGTTTTGCATGTTACAGGGGAAGATGAAGCAAATGTTGCACGTCGGGAAGGAGTGCGGCGTAAGACTGCTCAGTACCTGCAGAGAGCTGAACAGCTCTTGTCCAAGCTAGCAAGACAGGCTGGCAGTTTCACTACCTCGGCCTCAGACCAACCGCATCTTGCTGACAAAGTGTGTAGCTATATTTTGTTAATGAAGCATCAGCTTCGGGAATATTTTGTTTTCTCAGCGAGTAGTTATTTGAGTTTCTTGCTATGTCCACTACTGCTCTTTATTTATAGCTATATGTATATAGCTATATCAAATTATCAATCAATTTATACCTTCTGGTGCTGTTCCTTTCTCCAAAGTTCTTCAAACAGTGAAGTTTGGACGAGGTTCATATAAGAGCTAACAAATTAAATGTAATTCCAAGAATGGGTGATGGTGTTGCTCTGACATTGTGCATCACATGTAGCTACTATATATTGCGATGTAGCTAAACTAGCTATGTATTAAAATGGCAAAGAAATTGGTGTTCAAGTGTTGAAGCAGCATTCTTGGGTTGTTAGAAGAGAGACCAAGCTTGTAATGCATGGAAATATTTCACTGGCCTGATCAGTTAATATTATTTTGTCACTTTTTGTATCCCCTCAGGGGGCATAGGATGGGCCATAGAGTTAGATTAGTTTAGGTTCGTCCATCCTATGCTATGGGGTCAAGCAATCCCAGGGGGTCCCTGTAGGTTACCTCAGCCATTAGCTAGGCCTTCGGGACGTCTCTCTTTCGTGCCCACTTTGCTTTCTTCCCATTTCATACTCCTACTTGCTCATGCTTTATTCTGTTCTTCCTCTTCTTTCCCGACTTGCTGTTCCCATGCGCATTTATCCTGTGAGGGAACATTTTCGTGCATGGGTTCTCCTTTTCTCTTGACATACTATACGTATGTCCCTTGCTCTTTCCTCTGTGATACCTATCGCTTTGCTCAGAAACAGAGGCTTAATCTTGCTCATGCTTTATTCTGTTCTTCCTCTTCTTTCCCGACTTGCTGTTCCCATGCGCATTTATCCTGTGAGGGAACATTTTCGTGCATGGGTTCTCCTTTTCTCTTGACATACTATNTAGGTTACCTCAGCCATTAGCTAGGCCTTCGGGACGTCTCTCTTTCGTGCCCACTTTGCTTTCTTCCCATTTCATACTCCTACTTGCTCATGCTTTATTCTGTTCTTCCTCTTCTTTCCCGACTTGCTGTTTCCATGCGCATTGATCCTGTGAGGGAACATTTTCGTGCATGGGTTCTCCTTTTCTCTTGACATACTATACGTATGTCCCTTGCTCTTTCCTCTGTGATACCTATCGCTTTGCTCAGAAACAGAGGCTTAAACTTTCTAACTGTAACTAACTTTTTGTATGCATTCAGGAGTGTGTCAGTGGCGTGGGCATATGTGGTCTGCAGTGTGGGAATGAGGTGCTACACCAGTACAGAGTCCTGGGAGTTGTGGGAGCTTCGTGCTTTTGCACCTCAGCTGGTGATCTCAACAGACTCAACTCCCACACTGGTGTGATCATTGCTCAACTGCCTCATTCTCAGCACACTGTTGCTATCAAGGTAGGGTCTAGAGCCTCTAACTCACTGACCAGATAGGTAGATATATTTTTTGGTAAGATTACGCTAATTGCCATTTGGACTATGTGATAAGGTTTCAAGTTGTTCTGTTCCTTTAGGTAGCTGGAGGATACATACCTACTTTGTAGACAGAGTTGTAGGAGTTGGCAATGTTTAGGCGTGTTTTCTAGCCTGTGCACCAACTAGGCTACAACCCTTTTGAATGGAGGCTGCACATGAGATTTATAATATTGCAGTAACTCGCGTTTGCGGGCCTTGCAGCCAGAGCAACCTAAAACAGGGAGCACTATCAGGGTGTCTACTAGGTCATAAAAGTCATAAAAAGTAATAAAAACTGGTTGGTCATAAAAAAAGTCATAAAAAGTAATAAAATTCACTCACAGGTCATAATTTTTTTGTCACTCATCTGATGATTGGAATTAATGGATATTTTATCATCGTAACCTACCGCATGCAGTAGGAGAAATGATCCTACTTGGGGAAATCTTGTAGGTTGTAGCTACTTGTTCCTAATTATTGTCTTCTGGAAAACATGTCATGAGAAATCATGTAATTTTGAGGGACCCTATGAAATATAAAAACAAAATATATATATTGAGTTTTACATTAATGAGTTATAAGAGAGATTACTCTCAACTAAGAATATGAAATTGTATTTTTGGATATATAATATAAGGTCATTAAAAAGTCATAAATAGTTATCCTGAAAAGTCCTAAAAAGTCGTAAAATTTTCCTAACAATCTTCAGTAGACACCATGACTATGGCTAAGGAGGCAAGCACAACCCTGCACCCCAGCACCAGGAAACACTCCAAGCAGCCCACAAAGAACCCTGCTGGAAAACATGCAGTTGGCTTTCAAGAAACCAACAAAACCACAAAAAATTAACAAATCCGCCTCTGCAGCCCCTCAAATTTAGGCTACACCAAAGGAGCTCAGCTAGACCAGGGAGGCAGACATGGAGCACTGAGTAACCACCAACACAACTGAGAGCACGAAGATAATTAGCAATTCTCTGCCATAGTGGTACCCTCCCACCACAGCAACCCTCACCCATAACAACCCCACAACTTTGCCACTCACAAAGCCCGCCACAAAAAGACTACCGTACCTTCACCCATGCAGCAGGTCACCCAGTGGCCCAAGCAGTGCCGACCAGATTGCTCCACCACTTAACGCCGCTACACTCCCACACAGCAACAAACTCGAATATGAACCAAACTGTATACAGACTCAGATGAAGCGTGACTCGATGATGAGCTAGTCCCTTCTTGGAGGCCATCAAAGAACTGCTTGACATATCTTCCGGAAAAGCACTCTACTGTGTTGCACACCTAAAGGGAAACTTTTACATCCCATATCCATACTGAAATATGAATGGATCAACTTCAAAGAGGGACTCCGAGTTACCCCATTATCTATCCTCAAGAATAGTACTGACCATAGACTACAACGTACCTTGACTACCCACTGAAATTGCGCCTGATTCATAAGGATGTGGAGAATGCAGTTATCGAAAAGAAACACAGATGTGTCAAAAATGGCTGCCGGTGGTAGATGATAATTGATTCTGTGTATGTCAAAAATTATCTAAAAATTGCTATGACTTCTAGAAATTTGGGATTTGTATGTCAAAAATCACATGCTTAGGTAGTGCAGGTAATTGTCTTTAGCATGAGGTAGAGTTGGCGTTTTTCTATTCGACTGGTGGCTTACAGAGAAAGGCACTGACGGGGCGGTGGCCAATGCACTCAAGTGGAGAGGCATCATAAGAATGTAAAATGCTAGACAAAGATTGAGCTAATACAAATTCATTGTTTTATTTAACTCCAGTTTTGTTACTATATTGCGAACATACTGCAATTATTTTTTCAAATGTTTTGCAGCATGATTCCCAGTACCAGACTTGAAGGTACAAGCTTAAGGAGTTGGTTCTGGCAGCATTTTTGTATACAAGCCTCCGTGTGGATATTTAAGTTTTTATTCTACTACTATTATTTTGTGAGCAAAATTTATTTGCAGTGCTTTAACACACCTTACAGAAAATATTATCTTGCATGTTCTACTCACCAACTCAACTTCCTCAAATTGGAAAAACTAATGAAAGAATTTATATTAGTTTAGTTAGCCCCTTAACGTACTAACCCAAGTTAACTCGGGAATTAATAAGTGGCATTTTTTGTACTTGCCATGAGTTACGTCAGGGTAAAGTTTTGTGTTAATTTGTTGCTGAAACGAAATTGCTCGGGGTGTGTGCGGGCAAACGCATCAAAACAAACTCTTCACCGAATTAGCTGGTGCACTAAAACGTCTGGCGACCTCCAGTGTGTGACAGTTTCGGCAGGTTTTGTGTGTTGCACTCATTTTGTGTCTGCCTTTGGTTTGTGCCTATGTACTACTCTGCTGACACTCTGTGTTAGTGGTGCTACTTTTTTTTGTAATATCTCAGTATTTTGTTGTTCAGTTGGTAGCCCACCAATGACTTCTAATAAATCTAATACTGAGAGTGATGGTGTTGAAGTTTATGATTCAGATACAGTGGCTAATTTATGTATTTTTCTTATTTGCTAAATAGCTCAAAGCTAAACTAAATCGATTTGGGAGTTGAAACCTAAGTTCATGATATCCAAACAACATAAACTTACATTTTAATCAATTTTTTTTATCTAAAAAAAAAACTAATACATTCAGGGGTTAATGTGTACGGTGCATTTCTAGCAAATAGAAGGCTTTTGTATGGATATTCAAGTCTTTTATACTATTGTTTCTGCTTAATTCAGTTCACCTATTCATGGGCAAGTTTGCTACTCTGCAGTAGTACACTTTGGAGACTACTTGTTGGCAACACCTTGAATCATATTAGAAATACTGTACAATAATAATTTCTATTAGATTACTAATGGTTTCCTGAAGGTTGAAGTGTATAGCATTGAAACAAACATAATCCATGCATACAGGGATGATTAATTACTTGAAACTTATATGCAAACGACCTGCCCCTAGCTTTAATAATCATTTCAGAATACATGACTTCTAAAAATACCGAGAAACTCGTCTTCAGTAAAAACAATCAGCAGACTACGTATTTGAACACGGACTATGCAGAAAATACACTATACAATGAAAAATAATTTTAAATACTAGTTTGATGTTATGTATGAACTTGATACAAGGTTTTGTTCTCGAGTTGGTGACTCATTATATCACGTAAGTTTCTAAACTACTACAGTTTATTGCAGAGACAAAATATCTTATTTGCTTCTTCTCTACACTGCTTTGCTGACAGATCGACTTAGAAGCTGAACTTCCTGGGAGTTTTGATTCTAGAGCAGATTCTGGATTTGTTGGTGGTGGGGGAGATACGGCTTTTGTCAAGGGATTCTGATGCCTCTGTAATCATTCCGGGATATGCTCTGTTCAGGGGAGATTCTGGTTGGAAGCATGGCGTGTGGATGTATCTGAAAGTCTGTTCCGTGCCTGGGGACCCTTTGCCCAATGTGGTTGGTGTCCGTCGTACCTCAATTTGACGTGTATGTTTTAGGTGTGTGTACCGACACTCATCATAAACAAAAGGGTAGAATTTGTACCTTGTGAATCTGTTACTGAGTTTTTATTGAAGCAGAGAGTCTGTCTTTTTGGATGACTTCAGTTATATGGCATATTAAATGGTAAACGTATGTGGACTAGCTTCGTGGCCGGGATACCAAAGAATGTTGCCAGATTGAATGCCTCAGACGTCAGCTACGGGAGACTTTTGAAAAAAAAAAACAAAAGGAGCCGATGTGCGCTCCTACATTCCCCCGCTAAGACAAGTCTCCCGGAGGAGGTACTTTGTATAACAGACGCAAACAAGACTCGTACTTGAAGTCAACCAAGAGTGGGGCGTCCCGAACTCAATTATGGTTACACACCAATTCTAAAATACCAGTATACGTCTAGTTGATCACCTACTTACATCTCCAATGATCAATTCACTGCAAAAAAAGTTCTATACAGATATTATTTCACAAAAAGGAAATTTATGTTATGTATGCATGTGGCAAAAAAAATTGAGGGAAAATTTGCGCTTCTTGGCAACACCTCCCGGGCCTGGGTACCAATTTACCGATTATTCTGAAATTTGCTTAGTGTATGTATTTTCGGAAAAGAAACACGTTTTGCTGCAACACTTTTTTGATTTATGCCTTAGTTTTTCAGATAATGGAAAAAATATATCAATCTATAGTCCCTATATATATTTACAGTGTATATATTGGAAATTTCAAAACAATTGAACTCGAGGAGTTTTCATGCTAAAACAAATCTATATATATATAGTTTTGAAACCCTTGAAACATTCCTAACAAAACTATAGAGCCTGGTTTTCCATTTTCTATTTCTTTTTCTTTTGATACTATGCGTCTTTTTGATCACCAACTAAAATATAATGAAAAAAAAGCATAGGTTTTTGGTTTTGAGCTGTGATAGAAAATATGAGGGCAAAAGTGGAAAATCTGGCTCTGTAGTTTTGTTAGGAATGTTTAAAGTATTTCAAAACTGTATTTTTTCTAGCATGAAAATCGAGTTCCATTCATTTTTAGGGGGAAAAATCAAATTTGACAGATCGGGAGAAAACACAAATTTTGTGATGAAATGTCAAGAAAGAACTTTTTTGCACTATGGATAAAGTTTGAATGTTGTATTAGCATCTAAAAGTAATATGCATGCATAATTTCATGATTTTTAACCCGTATCGTCATCCCCTTAGCAGCCCTCTTTGCGTTTCTAGTGCCCAATACCCCGTGAAATTTTAAGACGCAAACCAGATTTTTCAAAACTTTTGTTATTTGTTGACCGATTGCTCTTAAATCTGCTCAGTATATGCGTTTTTGAAAAAGAAACACATTTTACTCGGACAACTGTTATTGATTTAGGCCTTAGTTTTTGAGATAATAGGACATCAGGGCTGGCGTCAAGCTTTTGTGCATTGTTTTGGTTTCTCCAATAGTTTGAAAATCAAGTAATTCCAGTCAAGCTTTGATAAATGCCTCCATTGATGGTATTAGCAGTTTTGTAAAAGTTTCACTAAGATTTTGTTACGATTTTGGAAGATTTTGAACTTTATATTTTTCACAAGAATTTTAACGGTGCCTTAATTTTGTGCATCAGCATTAAAAAAAGTGGAAAATGCACTATTTATAACAAATTTAGGTATAGGGTAATGTCTCAATTACCGAATGCTCATCTATTACCGAATATAGGTAGGAATCTTATTGCGTTCGGTAATAGAAAGGCATTCGGTAATTGAGACATTACCCTATCTGGCTTAAGGACTCAAAACAGAATAATTTTAATTCAAAAATTGCAAACAGCAAATGAAAAACAAATAGATAACTACAGTATTTATGATAGATGTAGCCCCCTTGTGCTTATACAACTGCCAGAAAGCGCCCGTTCTAGTTTGTCGAATTTCCAATATCATCTGAAGGAGTATTGGTAGCACACGATTGAAGTTCATTCCACAGCAGATACTTTGAGGAAAACTAACGCCCCGACTGGTGAAGACGTCTTTTGAGCATTATCCACAGGTTCTCACATGGATTCAGATCGGGAGAAAACTTGGGCAATTTCATCAGTCGGTTATCCTTAAACCCAAGAGAATCCACATATTCCACAGAAGTCTTTTCAGTATGCGACAGAGCATTGTCTTGTATGAAAACAAGCATCTTCTTTATTGCTGGAGACCTCTTCCGAAACCACGGAACAAACATTTTCTTGAGGAAGTCGATATAAGCAGCAGAGGTCATTTGTTTTAACACCTTCTTGAATTGAAAAAGGCTATACTAACACATTTATGAACGGATTATCATGATGCCTCGTCCTCCTTGTTGACAACGCAGACGTTGAAGGCGCAAAGCTTCTTTGGGAACCCTGACTTTGTTCAATCCATCAGGTTTGTCAAGGGTGGCTCGCATCTCGTCCGTGAAAAGGACGTGTTTAAAATCTAATTTCATGTAATTTCTTACCCATTCTAGACGAGAATCCTTATGCGACTGCTTCTGAGGAGGTCTTATATGGGACAACGTGCTTTGCCATACTTTGGAGCACTCGACCAGTTGATTTTAAGACATGGCCTAATCCAACATTTTCAAAAACATTTTTACTTGTTGAGTTAAGTTTCTCTCACAGTTGCTGCTTTACTCTTGATAAATCACGCCTCGTTAGGACCTTGGACTGTGTCTTTCCTTATGGTCTCAGCAGCAGGATTGCTCACAAATTTTCTCTCAGTACGGACGTCACGACCCAACGAAGCAGCAATATCGCTGGCACTTTCACCATTAGCTAATTTAGACACAGTATCTGCCTTTTCTGTGTCAGTAAGACACGACGAATCATACCGTATTAGCAAAATAGTAGTCCTGCTTAAGAGCGTGGTACAGGCCTAAAACAATGGCGTTAACCTCTAACTTCATACATGGGCTTCCGGGAAGGCAGTTTCCAATTACAGTATCATTGCCCATGAATAATTAGAGGAGAGAAAAGAGCTATTTTTACCAGTTGAGCAAGCACGTTAATTGAAAATTTTTTAGACCTAGGTGAAATATTGATGTATAACATGGTTTAATGCGGTATTACTGATGTAATAAATAATAGGAGATTCATACATAGCTCAGCTGCCTCCCTCTGTTTTATTATCATTGCGGTATAAATGTATTTGCTGTAGCTTGATGTGTTTCACGAACCCATTGTAATTCATGTCCCATGTGTTAGCTTTAAGAATATTACCTATCAGAATGAAAACCTTGGTTTGTTGCACCCTTAATTTGTTGGGCACTACATCCATATAAGATATAGCTACATGATGTTTTTTTTTTTTTCTTTTTGCAACTACCTAAAGGATTTTTGATGTCAAAGATTAAACTGTAATTTTCAAAAGTTGATTTTTGTCTGTTACGTAATTGCTGAAAGTTTGTGTGAAATTGATTTTTACTTGTGTGCAATTGGTTTTCTGTTTGTGCGAAATGGACATGATAGCGCAACTTGCAGATGGATGAATGGATAGTTGGGTGGGACTTCAAGCAAAATAATAGGGCCTATTACTGAAAGGAATCCTGTTAGTTTACACCCCCTGGGATGCAATTTTATACCGTTAATCAGTGAGAGCGCTCCCGGTTGAAAAATTGTAAGCTAGACTAAAATTTTGCTCTTATGTGTTATGTGGTACAGGTGATCGTCAAGAGCAGCAACAGTCGACTGGGCAAGAGCATCATCCCACGAGGTCTACCTCATATCGTGCCTATTGTTTGCTACCACGAGACAGACTCTGCTCTCTACCTAGTCATGAAGTACATCAGGTAGGTAATTATGCGAGCGCCATGCTTTATTTCAGATTCTATGGTCCTGCATTATTAATGGAGAGGAACTTTACATTGACCTAAGACAATTTTCTGCAGTTCAAGTGCATAGTAGACTAGATACTGTTGCTGTTTCTTTCGAGTTCCAGGGTTATGTACTGAGTAATTTAGTGCGTTTGTTATGCCTCTTCTGATAAAATAGTTGCAATATTGGAGCTGTGATGCGGCATATTTATATTATGGCACTTGAACGGCAGCAGACTTACACAGGACCAGTTTTATTTGTAACGTGGCCCAACATTTATGAACGGATTTTCATAAAATTTGCACGAATAGTTAGAAATTTGCAAAGAGCAAATGACCAAATTTTGTGATGATCTGTGTGTTTGTGTTTGTGTGTCTCCCTGTTTATTTTTTGAATTTGTAACACAATTAAAAAAGTTACGAATGGATCTTCATGAGATTTGCTGCAGAAATTGTTAGAAATGGTAAAAAGGCAAAAATGACTTATATTTGGTAATGGTCTCATTGTTCGTTTGAACCAGGTATATTCCGTATTCGTCTTATTGTTTGTCAGAACATAACTTTAAAAAGTTATTGATGTATCTTCAAGGAAATTAAAGGAACTGTTAGTAATGTCAAGAGGCATAAGTAACCAAATTTTGGTACTGATCACAAGAAATGGTTTCAGAAACAATTTGAATTTTTTCATAACGTTTCATTGCTTAGTGGAGGTACCTATGCGCTCTCGCAGTGATTCTTTAATTATAATGTGCAACTAGCTAGAAACTGATTTAGATGCAGTAGTCCTGTAATTTTTTTTTGCTGTCCTTACATATATGGGTAGTATCTTCAGCTACTGTAATTAGTTTTTGTTGATGGATTATTGTTCAGTTGTGTGGAACACTGGCTATGTGGGTCACCTCTGGCTTTTGGAGTCAGTCCTGCATAGGTGGACATGGCATGTTGCTGTACTTGAGGAATTTGAGTAGGGTGAAAGGTTGAGGCGGCTTAACCTCTTCTCAGTGAGAAGAAGGTTGGTGCGGTCTGATTTGATTAAATGGCGGAAAGTGATGGTGGGGCAGGTGAGTTGTGCTGGGATGCATAGCCTGTTTTCTCTGGCTAACTATAGTGGAGCTCGGGGCCGCCCACACTTTGTTATACTGAGGCGTGGTAGGGCATTTCCATTCAGGTGTGTTAGGCTGTGGAACTGTTTGCCAGAGTAGGTTGTGTTATTCCAGTCCTTGGATGTATTTTAGGGGCGTCTAGCTTGTCACGGGGGGAGGTATTGTGTGGTACCTCGGGTGTTGGTTGCCTTGCTGGGTTTTGATGGTGGAGGGTGTGGACTCCAGCTGTAATTTGATTGACTGGCTGTAGGCTATGGTGTGGGGAGTCTTGTTTGTTGTAGAATGGTTGGTGGGTAACGATGTTGTTGGGATTTTTCTGATTCCACCCTTTATTTACTTGGGCTCCACTCTAGGAACTACTACTCTTACCTCTACATTACTAATTATTCTTGGCTCTCAGCTGTTGTGGTTTTTACTTGGTGCCGCATGTTGCATGCATGTAGGTGGTCTAGCTTTTTGTGGTGGGGTTTTTGAAGGTTCTGTGTTGTTGGGGCGCCACTGTGTCGGAGTTACTTTGCCATGGTGGTGTTTGCCCAGTACCCCATGATGCCCTTGCTGTTTTTTGCTGTTCATGGTGGATCATCCATGGGAGTATATATGTGCTGTTCGTTCGTGGCTTCCCAATGGCCACCCGAGTACGAATTCCGCAGGAGATGCTGCATCTGGCCGCAGTTCCTACTGACGAGGTTAGTTTTGTAAAGGTAGGTAGGTACTTCATTTCCGTTTCTGTTCCGCGAGGTGGGCTGTCGATCCAGGTAGCGCACCTAGTCCGCGGGACTCCTCTCATCTCTCTCATGTGGAAGGCCGTGAAAGAGACCGACCACTCGAGTGTCTCCTACTATGCTTTGGGCCTTGTTTCTTGCCCGTAGTTCCCCACGTAGGCCACGCGACAAATTATGTGGTATTTGAATACTACACACTCATCTCTGTTGGAACGCCTGAGTTGTGGCTACGGAGGTTAAACAAAGTCTATAACTAATTCCCGATGGCCAGCTGCGCACTTCTCCAGCTTGTTGGCGGTGCATACCTACGTGTGTGTTCTCTTGCTGGTGCCAGCGCGCGGGGCCGTGCTTGCCTCCTTAGTTTGGGCTGGCCTGGGCTTTGGGGGCTGCAGCGGTGAGTTTTTCTTGGAAAATATTGATGGTGTCTCAAGTCGTTTATCTAATAGTTTTATCAATATCTGTTTATAATTTTTGAATCGCTACATTATTACCAACATAATACTGTATATTGTCTCTGGAAATGAGCAATAATCTAGCTAGCTAGAACTAAAAATTTCTGTGGTAAAAGAGAAAACTGCATGATGCTGAAATGTTTTATTATTGCTCTACATTGTTTTGCAGCGGTGGCAAGCTCTGGGATCACATTAGCAAGTACGTCTCAGAAGATTTTCCCTCCACCACGACCACTGTTGCTGATGATCAGAGCTCTTCAGTTCCTATATCCAGACATCACTCAGACACTCCCGTTGCAGCTGCTGGTGGCTGTGTTACTCTTTCTGAGCAATCAAAACCCTGTACAAATGTCTACACTGGTCGCCAGTTGCTAACTGACGCCTCAGTTGATTCTACTACTGTTCAGCCTCCCAGTAAGAAGACCGATGAAAAAGAAAATAAGATCAGAATAACTCCGTCTAAGCATGCAGTTACTCGAGAAGAAGAAGTAAGAGTTAAAAATGACGGTCACGGTGAGAAAATGACCGGTGAGAAGCAGGTAAGTGCTTCCGCTTGTCCTCCCGATCGTAAAGTATTGCAGGAAAACTATTGTCGCGGTAGTCAGGACAGAACTGCTCCATTGCGACCACCTTTGGATGTGGGCTCAAAACTAAAGTTCTCTGTGGATGAATCTCCTCGTCCTCAAAATATACAACCTTCTGCTCAGCAGCGCAGAGTTATGTCTCTTGATGCTTCTCGGTGGCCACCGTGCAGTGATGCTGTCGAGTCTCCGGCAGCACTGGACTCTCGGATGGTTAGTGAGGCACCTTCTCAGATCGAAGATCTCACCACCCTGGAGAGCACTACAAGCATGATGCTCACGTCTGGCTTCACTAGTGAGAGCGATGCTCTCGTGGCTCGCTCAGGCATGGTTCATTATCAGCGAGTGGATACCAGCTCCTGTGCGTCCGAGTCTACTACCATCGCTGGAGAGTGGGGAGACAGTGACGTCACTGCCGCCCCGTCTCTGCAGCAGGTTTACGTGAAAGATGTGGTTAATAATACTGATTTTGTAATGAGTCCCAAAAGTGAGGTGCCTGACGTAGCCCACGATTTAATCGTAGCAAGTGAACGTCACACGAAGACTTCTCCCGTGGCTTGCCGAGGCCAGTCCGCTGTGAATCTTTGTGGTGATCTCGAGTTCTTCCCCAGTCATTTTGTATCAAAGTCTGTCAGTGCTGAAGATTTAACTTTGCAAAGCATTTCTACGTTGGAAAACGTCGACGTCCAACACAGCACAATATCAATTTTGAATGTGGCTCCGCTTGTACCGAAGGTTTGTTATAAAGCGAACGGTAATGGCGATGACGGTAAACAACAAAACGAAGATAAACAAGACGATAATGTCAGCATTGGCAGTGATACTTTGTCAGGCGTCAGTGATGATTTCAGTTGTTCAGTGTCGATCAATCACTTGTCGGAAGAGAAGAAGAAAAGCGTCGCTATAACCTCTGCCACATCTGCTGCCATTCAGCCATCTGATACAAACTTGTTGAGCGAGTGCGCCATTAGTGAAGGTCGCAAGCGACCGTGCAATACTCCTGACTCTGCATATGCGTATATGCAGCGCTCTGAACGCGCATTAAAGAGCTTGTGTCAGAGCACATCGGCTGACATTACGTCCATGGATGTTACTCTAGAGCCGTCTGCGGCCACTCTCAGTGGCAGCGTATTCAGTACCACTTTGAATGCTAGTGAAGAAGATGCTGCTATGCTCAGGGATGCCGCAGCAGTGCCAATAGAGGTAGAGGATAACGTACGCGTGGAGAAATTGATTTCTGTGGGCCAGAAAGAGCCCCTGAAGACGAAGGTCAGCGTTTCATCAGTTAGTTCTTGCAGTCAGAATGGTAAATCATTGACCGAGACATCCTATATTTCTCAACCCCCTGCTAAGAAATTGCACAAATCAAATAGTGATGATGTGAATATTGAAAATGATGGGAGAAAAACAGAAGATGAACGTTGTCCAAGTGAACCTGCTTCCATTTCTAGTATTACACTTCCTTCCTTTTCTACCAGCCAACCTGGTGACCCATCTGGCTCTGAAGTAGCATCATTTGATATAGAAGAATTGATCCGAAATTCCCGACGTCTGCTGCAGAATGTTGACATGACCCTGGAGCAGAGCAAGGGAAAGAGCGTAAAGCCTGTTCCATCAGAGGACTCGAGTACTTCTATTGATCAGTCAGAACTCCCGCTGGATAGCGTTAGTGTCGGTTTTGACACTCCAGATATGCCAAGCAACAGCACTCGCTGCAGCAATGTGTCCTCGGACCACCAACCGCAGAGTAGGCAAATGGCGGATAACACCTACTCGTCTATTCCGTCCATAGCGCTGGACACTTCCAGACACGCAGTACAACTGGAAATAGGTCATGTGGCTGCTGATCACAGCGCCAGTAGCATGGATAAAGCTATGCGAAGTCCCCGTCACGTCAAGAAAACCCCACCGAGGTCTCCGACTGAGACTAGCACTAAAAGTAATGACACAGATGGCTTTGAGTCCTGCAAAGAAGGCAGCACTTCAAAGGAAGCGGGAGCCGCCGATGCAAGAGAGCTTCTGGCCTTACCGAGAGAATCTGTTACCTCAAAAGAAGACTCCACAAACCCTTCGGATATTCATACTCAAATCCACCTCAGTGCTACCGGTGATGACGCAAATGTAGCTGCTGACATTAAAGCAAAGGGAGCCGTGCTTGAGAGGCAAGCCAATTTTGAGAAGAGTGACACGTCCCGCAGCTCAGTACCTCAGAACGTTAAGAAGAACGCGTTGGAGGAGATCATGAAAGCATTTGGAGGTGCGAAAGGATCTGGAGAGTCGCAATCGGCATCCAACGACTCTACTTCCATATCGGGCCTTACTCTAAACAACAGCGATTCCCTTGGCCTACCTGCTTGTGACGATTCTCTAAAGCTGTCGTCGTCTCTGAGCAGCCATGGCAGTGCTGGCAAGCGCTCAACTTCTCCCGTGTCGAAAAGCAACGGTGAAGTTGTCAGCAGTGAGTCAACATCTGGACTGAAGTATTGCCCCAACCTGGCACCTACTTCTGCCGACACTGTTCTGGGAGACTCTCATAATAAAACTAGCTGTAATATGGGAAAAGGTGTTGTGAATGGCGAGGCACCTGTGCCGTCATCAGTTAAACCTAATGGGTCTTCAAATGGGGTCACTGAACTGGAGCATAATCGATTGAATGTCTCTAGTGGAGTGAGGCCCGAGCAAGCTCTTAGTGAGCCTCTTTATTTATTGCCCCAGAAGGATAGAACAGAAATAATGGCTCAAGCAGGAGTAGTGTGCGGGGGTAAGACAGTCCAATCATTAGGAAGAAATAGAGAAAAAGTCTTACCAAATGAAGTATGCTCAGGTAGAGCGAATGGTGATAGCTTGAAAATAAGTGATGACCTAATGCTGCGGGGGCTGCCTGAGCTTGATAAGTCACAACCTGCTGCTCAGTCATCGGTTGATGAAAACATCATTGGTAATTCTGTAACTGAGTCTTTTTCTCTACATACCTGTAAATCGGAGGTGTCTCCTGAACATGGCAGTGAATCCCTTGTTTACGAATCTGACTCTACTGTTAGTAATATATGTAGTGCTGATGTTGAAACCTACACTGATGGTTCCAATAAGACGACCAACACCACCTGCAAAGACTCTCCCACTAGCACAGGCGACAACACTGATTTGGGCAGCTCATCCATTTACAGTGCCAGCACGTCCTTTGTTCACCATCGGCCAGGAGACGCTCACTCTCCCAAGGCGACTGCAATAGCGATTTTGCCGACTCTTACGGAAACAGATTCCTTCGAAGCGCCTTCTGAGCCCCTGAGAAGGTCTGGTCTGGGGACCGGACTCACGCACCAGCAGTCGTCTCTGACTATTGTCTCGGAGTACAACGAGCGCGAAAGCCCGAGGAAATTCTCAATTATCCACAAGACGCCTTTGTCGGAGTTGCTGGAGAAGTACTGGCTTAGCTCCCGGCAGAGGGAGGCAGGCGCTAGTGATGCGCAACACGACAGACGTCACTTGCCTGAAGGCTTGGTGAAAGTTTGGGGCGCTCAAGTGGTGACTGCAATATCTGCCCTGCATGATATCGGCTTAATTTGGGGGTGAGTAAATTTTATGGCAATAACTTTGTTTTACTGAGATCAAAAAATTAGGTATAGTGTAGCTACTTCGTAGAATTTTATTGTTGACTTCTTCGGATCAACGAATGATCTCATCCGCTGTACAGGTAGCATTGGAAAACGGGAAAATTTTCTTGCAAAAGTCACGAGATAAATTAGATTGGCTTATTTTGCTTGGGAGAGCTTCCGTGCATCAGTGTAACTTTCATGAACTTTGTCCATCTGCAGAATGCTCCAATCCTGACCTGTCTCGTTTATGTGTTTATATGTATGTACCTAGTCTTGTTTGCACTATCCATTCTGTTACATAGGAGGCAAATTGGGTTCATTGATACAGCGAGCACGTGGCTGAAGTTTGTGAGCTTGCTTATCAGTTTCTTACGAGGGATATTGCAGCGGCCCGCGCCTTCTTTCTTAAATATTCACTGCTACGAGACTCGGGTTTCCTTCATTCTTCATCACGGTTGTCTTCTTAGGAATATCTTCTCTTGCCTTCCTTGAATTTTTACTGAATTTCCGCTTTAAATGCCCACAGAAGTGAAAAATTTTCGCCGTGGGAGGGAAGTTCTATCTCGTGTCTGTGCTAGTTGCTTACAGGTGCTGCAGTCGTCTTCTGTACATTTAGTTAATTTTAAAAAATTTACCCTTTAACTGAAGGATTTTCTCTTGGCTAATCGTTCAAGTCGGGACGGAAAACCAACCAATTGAAGTAAAGCTCCTACAAGCTATATAATACAGCGTAGTTCAAGTTATTTTCTTTTATGTAGTAGAAACTGGTTAGTGATACATGCTTGAGGTGTATATTACGTAGCTAGCTTTAATGAACATGTTGCTGGACGTCTGGGCGGGTTCTTTTGTTAGGAGAGACAGCAAGTCTGGCAATGTTTCTTACTGTTTGCTAAAAAAAAAGTATGTAGGTATGGGATAGAGCACAACGTAGCAGATGAGCTTTATTGTCGACAAACGCTCAGTAATGCACTTAGGGCTTGTGAACCCTTCAACTCCATTGAAAATGATCGGGATAGAATTGGCTGTTGTCAGCCTACAACGTGACTTGGGAATTACTATTACAAACAAACTACAACACAGTCAGCAAGTTAACAAGAGTGTGAAAATGGCAAGCAGAGTACTGGGATTTATCACCAGAAATTTTGAATACAAGTCCAAGGACATCATCGGTCCCTTGTACATGGCATTAGTGCGGCCACATTTAGAATTTGCTGTTCAGTTCTGGTCGCCACTTCTCTGTAAAACTATCGATAACATGGAAAGAGTCTAACGCAGAGCAACGAAACTGATACCTCAGCTGCGAAACAAGCCGTATGAATGTCGTCTAAAGGAACTGGGTCTGATCTCTCTCGAGCAGAGACGTCTCAGGGGGCAACTAATAGAAACATTCAAGTATTTGAATGGCTTCAACGACGTACCTGCTACGAGACTCTTTGAAAAGAGACCTTAACGATCACTTGCAAAACACCTTCAAAAATAAAAAAAAACTCAAGCATAAAAATCGAAGAACAACTTTTAAGTTAGCAGTTGTTTCTGTATTTTGTTGTCAGCATTTGGAATAGACTCCCTTCCGACGTTGTTGGTGCGGATTCTGTCAACGCGTTTAAAAATCGTCTTGAAATACATTGGGAGAGGCATCCTTCACAGCTAAGAACTCCTCCAGGAGACGCAAACTCTTGACGGCCAGAGCTTCTGAGGCCGCCTTAATCTGTCTTCTTCTCTCTTCCGCTCCAACTACACAGTTTGACATCTTTAAGCTCCGCATACCAGCGGCTATTGATTGTGCTTGCGTGCATTCATGATCGTCTCTTTGGCTGAAATTCTTTTCCCTCTCTTTTTTTTTTCTTCTCTTTTCCTCAGTCTTCTTACCCAATTGCCGAACTAACTCTATTTCCGAACCAAGAGTTATTATTTGATGGCATTATTATATTCACATATCAAATATAGGTAGTTGCTTGTTCGGAAATAGAGTTAGTTCGGCAATTGGGTAATTGCCATATATCCTACTAACATAATGGCAATAGCTCACAGAGGGCCGAGGGGTAAGTTCCGGTGTCTCTTTAGGAATGGGTCTATTGGCTCGTCTACTTCCGCCTATCTAATCTAACTGTAGAAGTATCTAGGTGATGGGATGGAATGGTATAATATAGGATCATAAAATTCATATAAATTTGCATTTCGGTGCTTCAGAGGGTCGCGAGTCGTTTAATTATTAAAGAAGTCAATGTACAGAAAGGATCTGGAACTGTCCTCTTTTCTGTGCAGAGATTTTGGCCCCCGCAACGTGCTACTTGAGGAGGGAGGTTCTGTCCTACTGACTTTAGAAACTCGCTGGTCATCCGTGGAAGTCGTGCGACCCGCCGCTGGTCACTGTCCCATGCAGTGCAGGGCGTCACGGTGTTCTGTCCCGCGCCCCTCCACCGCCGGCTCCCTTAGCAGCAAATCTTCGGCTGCTACCACAATGCAGCTGCAGCGAGAGCACTCTGCTGGTGGGCTTAACGTCCAGTCCACAGAACTTGCCAAGACTTGGTCTCCTAATAACAATATTGGTGTTCCTGTAAATAGCAACATCGATGCCGCAAGTACCAAAGAACACCGACTTGACCGTCGGCAATTGGACCCATCCGGCACCGACAGGCCCGAGAGCGTCGGTCCTCACAAATGCTCCACTGGGGAGTGGTACTCTTGTGTCGACACGTGCGGGGGCAGCGTGCTGTGCCATGCGTGCATGGGCTACATTGCTCCTGAGCTGCAGTCGCCTCTATGCACCGCCACGGCTGCCAGTGACTGGTGGAGTGTTGGTGCGCTGCTCTACCACCTCCTTACTGGATTTGTGAGTGTCTCTCGAGTTTGTGTAACCCTTTGTATGTATTTACTGTTTTTTGCTTCATATCGTGCCGATGACCTGTTACGCTAATCTTCGCTTGTAGAAGCTCTATTGTTACTGACTAGCCTCTCAGAGGGGCTTGGTGCGGGTCATACGGCTAGGTTTGCCCATCCTATGCTATGGGAAGTAGCGACCCCAGGGAGACCCTACAGGTTACTTTCGCCCTTAGCTATGCCTTTGGGACAACGGTCTTTCGTGTTCACTTGGCTTCCTTCCGATGTCATACTCCTACTGCTCTTACTTTCCTCTGTTCTACCTCTTCTTTTCTGACATTGTGCTCCTATCCGCGTTGATCCTGTGTGGTAAACACCTTCGTTCACGAGTCCACGTTTCTATCGACATACTGAATGTGTATGACCCTTGATTCTTCCTCTGTTAGATCGCCGTTGTACCGGAAATGGGGGCTTACTGTTTGTTGAATGTAAAATACTGATAATTAAGGAGAAAGGAACGTGCACTTCAATAATTCTCAAAACTTCTTTTTCCGTGGCTCTTTGCTTAGAGGATTCCTAGGAATTGGGGGAGCAAGCAAGCCCGTGTTGTCTTCACATGCTTTGATGCGCCTTGAAGGCTCTTGATATAATCGGGTATGTACAGCTTGGTGACCAATCAAGGAATATCAGCAACGCTAATAGATGAGAACAACCAAAATGATGCATTTAAGGTGTCGGCTCTAGCATCAGCAACTGCCAACTTGACCGGGTATTTTACACAATCAGAGGTGATGATTTGTTCACATGGTGGAGCAATCTGTGGTGCTGGCCGCAAGTGTCCTGGGATTATTCTTGGTCTTGGTCATGGTTTAGTCAGAGGAACCTTCCACTGTCAGAGTGCAGATGTAATGCGAGGCCATGACCGTGCGTGGAGATGCTGCCAGAGCTTTAGCTGTTGGTGATCTTGACGCTGAGCCCTAAGCTGATGCCAATCAAGTCTCCAATTACAAGGCCTTTCCCAAGTGCCGCTGCTCTTGATTTTTATGTGTTTGTGATGAACTTTAACAACTAAGAATAATTTTCCGTGACACTAACAGTAAATTTAACTTTTGGCAATGGTCAATGGTGTATAAATAGTAGTAAGATGCATGCATGGTTGCTGCATTGGAAGCAAAGCGAATTGAAATTTCAGCCCTCTTCCGCGTGGGCCACAACACATCGGACGGAGGCGGGGTGCTTGGTTAAAGACACGTAGGTAGCGGACCTCTGAAACGTTCTGGCCGAACCTAATGTAGCAATCGTTCTTGTTATACTTTGGGTTCCTCTGCTGTAAAGAGTGCCGAGTAGTGAACGATGGCTAAGTTTCTCTTCTTTATTAAGATCCATGTTACATTATGTAATCATGTAGGAGAATAAATAACGAGTAATGAGAGTAAAGCATTACTGCTCATCTGTGGACCGTACGATGGAGTAACGCGCCAACGTTTAGTCTAATAATGCTCTGCCGTATGCCAAGTATCGTTTTATATAGTATGCTCTTCCCCCCAAAGTTGGAAAGTGGCTTCGTCATAGAACTTGTCGGAAGTTGGTCAGTTGGAGCTTCCACCCAGACCCTTTGTGGCTTATACTGTAAATTGGTTTATTGCCATCAACCGACTCTCATACGTCTGGTCTTTCTCGAGACAATGATGGGTGAAACAACGAATACAAGTATGCACATATGGAACTTCGGTATTAAGTGTATGCGCGGAAACTCATATATAATGGCTCTCTTGTTCACGACCGGATCCACCATGGTCTTCACATCTGAGACCATGACTGCAGTCATATGGCTTTTCAAATCGTTAAGAAGAAGAAGCAGCACTCTTGTAAGCGAACAGTTTGTAGGGGCCTTTCCACGCTCCTCAAGCTTTCCTCCTTTACTGTTGGTGGCCCTCGATATATGGCCACAGAGTTGTCTTTTTTCTGGTGCAAATGCAGTCATTTTAAAATGGAATAATTTTTGAAGGTTTTATTAACAGTCAGTCACTTGACAGCTCGGAGTTTGCCGGAACGAAGTCAATCCTTGAAGTCTTCACCCATCCCTAACCTGTCTGGGACTCTGTGGACGGTCATCCGTTTGACTCTAGCCGTTAAGCGGCGTCCGACTTGACGCGGGCGCAGAGGAGAGCCAATTCTTTTTGCTTCCACTGCGGCATATGTGCACATCACTGTTTACTGCTGATAATTATGTAGCTAAAAGCTAGAGTACCCGCGCTATCAAAAAATGACAGCGAGGAATTTTTGCAGACCCTTCTTCATTTAACATACTTCCGTTAGTAATATGGTTTTGGAGAACCACCATAAGAGATGAGTGCTCTCTATGTATATCAACTCATTGTTATATCAACTCTATATATATCAACTCTTCATTGTTTCGATGCAAGGAACTGTTTCAAGCAAGATAACCAGTTAGATAAAGGGATTGGGATCTCACTTTTGCCATCTTCTGCAACCTGATCATCGACCTCCATGAAAGCGCAACTTGATTACAACATTTGCAACCTGGCCTATTTTCGCTTATTTGGTTTACTAGCGGACACGAAATGAATAAGATATATAGGTACGCAGAGTGTTTTATTATAGCTAGGTAGTAAAATAAATGAATAGATTTTAAATTAGTGTCACGGAGAAATATTTACTTGAAGCTGACTACGAACATGGGATATTGAAGTTTAACAGTATTTCTGCTAGACTTGGTGAGTGGCCTGGAGTGATGTATCTGAAGAAAAAAATAAAAAATCTCCATGTGGATATGGCCTCTTTGTATGCTTTTACGCCACTATCGTCTCTCCTTCAATAAACGGTTAAGTACTTTGCACACTAGATCTCTGGCAGGTTTGTGAGCAATTTAACTTAATTGGTTACTACATGTTTATTTCATTTTGGCCGCCGTGGCGCAGTTGTATTGTTTACTTTCTACTAGAGGTAGACAATGGTAGACCGGTAGTTACCTATAGTATCGGTACGCCTTTAGTTTCTGCTCCCTAAACTACAGGTCCCGGGTTCGAACCCTGCCAGCGTCAGTGGTTCACAATAAATGGTAAATAAAAGGCCTAGGATCTAGTGAAACTCCTGGCATTAGTTAGTGAATGTCCCACTTGTAATCATTTGATAGAAATGAGTCGTGATATAAAACCGGTTAATTCATACAGTCATGCCTTCATTCTTTCATTGTCAATTATATATTCATTCATTTTCACAATGCTAGTTACTGGAGACATCGTTGTAGTAAGAGTTCGAAATCTTTGTCACGGCCCATGGCTCTGGGCATCAGTATTGCATTATTTTTCTAGCGATATTGTCGTTGCAGAGCGTGGCCAGCGTCCATCCCAGCGGCATCACCAGTCACACGGAGCTCATTCTGCCCTCTCATCTCAGTGCTGAGGCTTCCCTCCTGCTCTCCCAGGTTTTTCCTATATAAGATCGTAGCTGAGGATGACAGATTTCTATTATATGGAGAATCGATAACCGTGGACAGTAATGAGCATTAGACGGTTGCTTTATACGTTCACTGCCAGCTGCCTTTGCTATTTTTTGTTTTTCATTTTAATCCTCTAAGCAAAATTTCAACAGCAAAGCGAATGCTAAGAGCTTGTCCAAAACCAGCTGCGAGCTGCAGAGTTACTGGTTTCTTAGTAGCAGGCAGCCAAATCATATGTTCACAATATATATATGTTTAATGCTAACTCTTGCTTTAAATCTAATTGTTGCCCACGATGTCATCATACCTTGCCAGATTATTTAAAAAAAAAATTTATATTTATTGCCAAGCAATTATAACTTGTCAGGACGTGTATATAATTATGGGTTTCAACGTGAGTAAAGAACAATGTAATTGACGCTGGTTTTTGCCTACTGTAAAACTTAATTGAGACCAATAATTATGTTAAGAGCTTGGTGTTTGTAGTCCGTAGTTTTGACCTTACCCGATGGCTAGCTAGTTTGAAGTTATGCCCTTCTTACGAGAAAGTGATGGTGCCCTATCCGTTAGAGTTGACCATAGGCTCCAAAGTAGTTACAGTTTTCTTCTATAGCCAAATATAAATGTATTCCATCATAATTGGAATTGTTAGTTTGGTTGGAATTCAGTAAACTCATTTGCTGTATTGAGTTTTTATCTGCCGACAGATATTCAAATATTTTGGTTATGCTTACCGCGAACATTTTCTCACGGCACGTGCCTGGGGTTCACGATTAACTCTATCTCGCCTATTTGGAGAAGTCGCTCCATCATAAATATAGTGGTATCCTTACGAATATTAATATTTGAGTCAAATGGTACTATAAAACGATGTGAAAATGATCACGGTGTGATATTGAGCAAAGTTACCATCAGTTGCGTTAGGTGTCAGTATGAAGTGAAAAGTTCAGCATTCATTGGACTGACAAACGATGGTCTCGCCACTGAGGGTTTAACGTTTCTTTCAGCTTGAAACGTGCAATAACCACAGTGTTCTTAAGACTGAAGGTAAATTTGTTCTACTTCACACCGTTTGGCGGTACAGTTAATTTCAAGTAACCTCTCTTGTTTTCTTGCAGCTATTGACAGCACACCCGGCGGAGAGGCTAGGAGGAGGGCCCACTGGTGCCCATGAGATACGCCACCATCCATTTTTCTCAGAGGCTCCTTGGCCGAACTGAGGTCCACATTTCCAGCAATACCTCATCACCACCACCCGCCTCTCCTGCTCTCTGTTGTACATGGGGTTCGATTTATATGTCAGCATAATATGAAATAACATAGTGCATTCGAGAGCTACCTGCTCTTTCGCTGCGTACGTTTTGTAAGCTATTCGTGGGCTCCAAAAGGGGGTTACGCTTGTATGGCGCTACTATCGAACTGTGCAATAAATCATCAGTACCGTAAGATTCATAGTTTATTGCTTCAGTAGTAACAGCACACTGACGACGATAATTGACGTAGCATTAATTACGCGCTTCATTTCGGGCTTTTAACTGGATTCGTTGCAAGTTTGTAAATGTTTCCGAGTAACTTGAGCTCGCACCCGAGTTTGCTCTTGGCTCATGAGCCTCATCGTTGACGTGCTATGTACCGATTCAAGCAAAGCTTCCTAGCAACTTTAGCAAAATGCAGATATATGCCTACTGTGCCAAGAAGAGAGCGCGGCTACAGTCGACCTTAGATTAGCAGAGCTATGGCGTCAGAGATGGAAGGCTTAAGCAACTACTTAAACTCCCCGGCCCTTTCTATTTCTGGTTAGTGTTTGTACCTGCAATAGCGTGTGCACGCCATAAATGCTGTTTAAGCAAGCCGAGCTCTACAACAGTTCACCTGTCAGGAGGAGAGGCGATTTCCGATACTGGTGCATGCGAACTTAGCACTCTAACATCCTGGCAGTGCGGGTAGACTCCACTAATTATTTAGATTTGTACAGAAGATGACCTAATTGAGGGTGAAATGTATTGCAAAAACTTACGTTATATTTGTTGTGAGTTCGTCAAATTTACAATGATGTCTCATTGCTGCAACGTGCAGCTAATTCTGAGTGATCGTGAAAGTGTGTTGACGGTCACCTTGAACGTAATAGTTGCGCAAAAATCCTATACTTAACGAGTGTGAGTTGTGACTCAGTTCTACTGCCATTGAACTCTACGAATTTAACCCATGTAGTTGAGTTGCAAAGAGACTAACGGTCACACAATGATCTACTATGGTTGTGAGCTTTTCTCCTCTTACTTTGATGTTACCTCAGTTGTCCTGGTGATTAAGAGCCACCGCTAGACTCGTGTGCTGCTGAGTTTCATCCGTTATCATTCCAGCTAGGAGTAGTGCCGACTAAAGCTCTTCCTGTAATGGTCACAAGCTAAGTTACAGTTGAGGTCCTGACTGTTAACCTAATTCCTTGTGCAATTTACCTCTTTGCTTTGTACGGCTCTGCACTTAGACACACTGCTTGTATTTGAGACAACAGACCGCGCTTAATTTAATTACATCTTTCTGGTATTTATTCAATCATTAGCTGGCTATTGATAGATGGATTCGTGTTCTAATTTTGTATGTTGGTAGAGTCGTTCTGGAGCCTTAGGATGGGCCACAAGCAGTCGGGTCACGATTGTTCAGTCAAGCTCCATAGCTTTTATCTTGGCGTTGGTTTATCCATCGGTACCTTTTCTATGACCGTCTCTAACTTCCGTTGTTCATGCATCCAAATTGTACTGTTCTTTCTTGCCGTTTCCATGCGCAGATATTCTTTGAGAATGTTTCGACTCTTACGTTTCTCAGTTGACTCAGAAATCATGGAAACGGTTTCTGCACTGACATCACTAAACGAGACAATTGAAAGAACGAACACAAACATTGCTATTCGGTGGCGCATAGACCCCGTTGCCTAGATCATGGCTGAAGCCTTCTAAAATACTTATAATTGTGAAATATGAAGATAGCACAAAAAGATTCACCTCTTGCGCTAGTGTTTGTGACCTTTTCTAGTTGTTAAGTATTTTATGTTTATTTATTCCTGTTTCCTTTAGTGTGCTGACACCAAGCGTGAGGCGGCCAAGTTACTAACTTGCTTGTCATTTTTTTAGGCAAATTTTAGCAATTGCTCAAGTAATACTTCAATATTGCTCAAAAGTTAACCGCGGTTTAACTCTTATCAAATACCGTACTTGGGCTAGCATGCTTCGCAGAGTTAGCCAGCGCTGCCATTTATGAGGCTAAGTCTGGGGTGGGCCGAAATGGGAGAAGATAGACGCTTAATAGAAACGCCAAAGACACCAGGCATAACGATGTATGTCCTTAAGGTGTCTGCCAGACACTGTGGCGCTTTGGTAACAGTACCGGTAGGTGAATTGCTGTGAAGCAGCATAATGTTTCCATCTATCCCTTTATTGCAAAAGTCAATGAATGGCAGAGTAACTAGAAATGTCTGTTTGTTTAGAGTCTACAGTTTGTCCCTATATGCAGTCCCACCCACCTACGCCCTCGCAAGTGCCTGGCACTCTGCAAAACATTATCTATGCCAATTCACTTGATCCAATAAAATGAAAGCTTCAAAGTTCTCTTGCTGTTAGTTACGGGCCGCCTCGGATTGATGCAGCCTTTTTTTCCAGAGTATATTGAGATTACAGTACCCGATAATACTGTTGTGTATCATATGTCTATTTTTGATGGCAGTGTCGTGTGTGACTTCGCTCTGTATGTGGCGTCTGTGGCTGTCCGTAGGTAGTTAGAATTAGCTCCGATTAAGCTGGCCCTGGGCTTTCTTCGCTGCGTCATGTTGTTTTTTCTTTTTTGCTTTTTGCTAGGTTCAGTATTGCCCGAAACCCCATTGTATGCTGGTGTGAACATGGAACCTGTTCTAATGTAAGTTATTGATCATAAGTGTTATTACGAACCATAATTAAAAAAAAAACATTGGATGGTGCAGGTGTATTTAGGATGGGCTCTAGGGTTGGGTTAGTTAGGTGCGCAAATCTTCTATTTTGAGGAGTCGCACCCCATGGAAACGCATAGGTTACCTCAGCCTTAGCTAGGCCTCCGAGACTTCTATGTTTCATTTCCTTTTTGCCAATTTTCGTTCAATAGTCCTACTAAAGATGCAGCGTCCTGGTTTTACTCTTCTTTCCAGACCTACTGTTTCCCTGCGGGTTTGTTCTGTATGGGAATGCCCTTGTGCAAGGTTTCACGGCTCTATCCATTTACTATGTATTGTATGCTCTTTTCTATAGAAACACCGGTGTTCTGTCGAGGGAGGCCCTCCCTTACGTGGCAATAACATGGTAATGTTAACACTACCGTGCACTAAAATTAGTTATGGAAAATGAGAGCAGTAGTGATAGGATATTGCAGTAGTCGTTCCTACTGTTTGATCTCATGCCTTTTAATTTTTTGCTCAAATTTCAAGGGTTGTGGAAGTAGTAATTATGGAGGTTTGTGGATACACTCAGCATTTGTAAGTTTGTCCTCAGAGTCCTACTTTGACCACTATAAGAGTATTTTGCATTCGCTGATCTCTTTGTTTTGTAAGTGATGACTTAAAATTTCACTGCCTCTTTCTCAGGATATGAAAACAACAGACCAAGTGAGACAAGGAATTTATTTTGCATGTTGTGACTTACTTATGGAGAAGCGACAAATGACGCAGTTCTATTTTCAGCTATTACACCAGCCCGAAATTTGCCTTATATTCACCTGTCTAATCATGAATCTGACAGCTGCTATAGGCGGCTTATACTGAAACCAAATATAGCCCAAGATGCCATAGGATGGGTCATAGGCCATAGGGTTACGTTAGTTTAGGTTCGCTCATCCTATGTTAACGGAGCAGCGCCTCCAGGGGGACCCTGTAGGTCATCTTAGCCGTTAGCTAGGCCTTCGAGACGTCTGTCTTTCGTGCCCACTTTGCTTTCTTCCCATCTTTTACTCCTACTGATCTTTCTTCCATCTGTTCTTCCTCTTCTTTCCCGGCTTGCTGTTTCCAAGCACATCGATCCTGTGTGGGAACACCCTCGTGCATGGGCTCCTCGTGTCTATCGTCATACTATATGTCCCTTCTTTCTTCCTCTGTGATATCGCCTTTGTTGTGGAAATGGAGACTTAAAACTCCTGAATATAATAATGTGACACATCAACTACCACGCGTCCCCAAGGTTCCCAAGTGCCTTCTCCGCAGAGATGTTGCAGCTTGCCGCAGTTCCTGCTGACGAGGTTAGTTTTGTAAAGTTAAGTAGTCTCTCAATACTTCCCCTTCTGTTTCGGAAGGTGGGCCGCTGATCGAGGTGGCCTACCTATTCCCACTAGACTTCTACCTTCATGTTTTTCGTTTCCTACCCCTGCGCGGCGTAGCTGAGCGAAAACATTGATCCGTGCCCGGGGGTTGGAGATGCACAACTTGCGCCTTTTTCCTGCCAGTAGCGCACTGACCACTTAGAATCCGAGGCCTACCGGCAGAAAAGCCGAGACAAAAATCATTGATAATTTGAAACGAGACGTGCTTCGCGCCCTAGTGGCGCACGAGCCTATGTTAAACTACAGGAATAGTTCGGCGTGATGTAGAGATTGTGTCCCTGATCCGCCCTCAGGGGCATATTGTGGCGGGCCCTTTCCCTGCCACAATATGTTTGGGCATCACGGACCCAAGGGTCCCGAGTGCCTTCTCCGCAGGGGATGTAGCATCTGGCCGCGGTTCCTGCTGAAAAGGTTAGTTTTGTACAGTTAGGTAGGTTCTCTATATTTCCTTTCTGTCCCGCGAGGTGGGTCGCCGATCGAAGTGACCGACTTTTTCTGCGGGGCTTTTACTTCGCCCGTGCGGAGGGCCACAGAAGGAACGTCCGCACGGGCGTTCTTTCTTCTGTCTTCTTCTCTTTTCGTTCATCTTTGCCACCTGAGCACCACGTTGTGGTTCCGGTTGTAAGCCGAGAAAATCATCTTAGATCGCTATTGATTGTCTAAGTTTCAGAAATAATGGGACAATACCAATATAATAATAATGTTCCTGATGCGCTGGTAAAATTTGTACTACTACTTAACTACCGTGCCCACTCTGCTAATATAGCTAACATTTTATACTTAATATTTTTCACTGAGTCCGTGTTCATTTATTTACATCATATTGCGTGTATCCAAGTGTTGCTAGCACTTCAGAATATCTAGTGGTAAACGTGTGTCTGGGTTGCATTTTGCATACTCTGGATATACCGCCCACAGTGTAAGAACACTATCGGGTAAACCAGGCAGGCTATCTGGTAGGCGGTGCCAACCAGGGTATAAGAACAGCAATCCAGACAGGCCTTTACTATAATTTTGAAGCGGTTGCAACATGTAAATAAGCATTAACGTAACAAGAAATGGGGAGAAAGTGCTGAAAATGTCTACCGCTAAAAACCGTGGAGGTGACAGTACACAGCGCTCTACCCCTTGTTCCACCATCGTGGTAGTTTCAACTTCTAGAGAACAAGAATAGAAATAACAACTGTTCAGCCGAGTGAAAGTATCGGACACAGTTGGATTAGCTGATCATTGGCCTCTATGAAAGTGGTGTAATAGCCAAGCGTTGCATTGTTTCACATGCCACTTCTGTGTTATTCTCCGCTGCGTAAATAAATCATTAAGGGCAAGATACTTTGCGGTGGATATGAAATATTAGAATAGTTATTCATAGTATTATATAAGAAACAGATTATGGGTAGGGTTTCTGGCACTGTGCGGTGTCAAGTTGCTTGCCACCACTGACCTCACTGTAGCTCCCATCCCCACTCCCCTATATCTGGTAATTTCTGTCTCGTCTTCTTATATCCTGACTCCGACTAGGACTTGACTTTATGCCAGGGCTATTTTTTTCTCATGGTACATAATTATTGTCTGCCTGGCCTGCCCGTAATGTTCTCATACCCTTCTCTTTCCGTTCTCACAGTGGTGTCCTGTTTGTATGCACACACCTAATGTGAAAGTCCTGATCGGTAGCCACTCTTAGTTTGAGTCAGATGCTTGAGAAGTGGCCCAGCTAACCCTTGTGATAAATTGCGCAAATTTATTGTTTTCATCGGCCCCTTAAGTAAAGTAAAAGGCCTGCCCGCTGCTTATTCAATTCAAATGTTCGACTGTTCAAGTAGCCTATCGCTTCTTCTACGTGCTCTCTCTAATCAAGCTAGCGTAGACCCTGGGACTATAAGTGTGTGAGCAGATCTGTCCTCCACTACCAAAGAGAAGCCCCAATACCTACTCTCTAATCAGAACTGATGCTTCATTCCTGGAATGTCTTATTTTTTTCGCCATCTCAATACATGTCATGTACTTTCTCTTGCTCACTCATAAGCGAATATATGCTTATATGCTATCGTAGTTCCTCTAGAATGTAAATCCTGAATAGCTGCTCCCTATTATGACTATGTACTCAATGTAGGCAAAGTACTACCTCTCTGTGAAGCGGCTAAGCGAAGCATTAAGAGGGATAATAACATGCGCATCGCTTCAAACAAAAGCCTATTCGTTTTACCATAGATCCCTTCAGTGAACAACTTTATATTGTACCAGATTTACTACCATTTGTAAAGCGTAAGTATTGTATCCTATATTGACTGGTTTATGTTCAAATATTTTATCGCCGCTTACTTCGATAATTTTGGAAAACGTTCTTTTACGCTAAACAAAATACCACTGCTGTACATTTGGCTCCATTATTGACGTGCTGTTGTTGTGGTAGCTAGATGAATACCTATTTNAGGTATCAAGAGTTAAAGGCAGTATGATCCCCTGGGCTAAGTCCTATACGGTGTCAAGTTCGCTTTTGGTGAGAAAAAGGGCGTGTTCCTTCGCCCTTGGCTTGTCACAAGCATAATTTTATCGCCGCTTACTTCGATAATTTTGGAAAACGTTCTTTTACGCTAAACAAAATACCACTGCTGTACATTTGGCTCCATTATTGACGTGCTGTTGTTGTGGTAGCTAGATGAATACCTATTTCCCGAAGAATAACATTATTAATAGTGGCAAAACTACTCAGAGATGTAGTATTATTGGACTATTGTAATTAGCCTTTCCACCGTGTGCTTCTATGTACCTGTGAAGATGCCCCTGGGGTAACCTTGAGCTGTGTTTCTTTGTTTTACGCTGGGAGAGAAATGATATAAAAATAACTACTTGTATCATGCCTGACAAATGGATATTGACAATAAATGGTATTATCATAGTGAGTATATAGGCTAAGCTTGTATTGATTTGTTATTAACTGTTTTGATGTAATATTGAATAACAGAAACCACGTAGTTGCTTGTCTGCTCAGCGTGAACCATATTGGACACTGTAAAACTAAGCTATGTAATTCTGTTTAAACGTTCTGCTACAGCTCTTGAACATTATTAAAATTACGCAGAGTAATATATTACTACCTGAACAGCACTTTAATTCTATGCGAATGATATCATACTGATCATTGTAATGAATCGTAGTAATAGAATGAAGAAGGAGACCTCAGCTACTAAATCAGCCCAGTAATTTGTAGGAAATTCTAAACTTCCCGAAAGCAGATCGCTTTTGTATCGCGCACCTGGCTGCGATGGAAATCCCTCAATGTAGCAATAGTACTAAAAACTTACTGAAACCTGGGATGTAGGGACATCAGTCGGCACGACGAAGTGACCTTGGGCTTAAAGTGGAATGGGGAAAAAAGAAAGACCCATATTAGAGGTAAAAAGTGAAATTGTTACTCCCTGAGTAAAAAATGAGATTTTTACTTCAAGGGGGAGGGGAAGAAAAATTCATTTCTTACTCCTAATATATATATTTTTTTACTTGGCTACATAGGTATGTGGTTGACCGTTCTATGCCACTGCTACAAAATTTACTGTTCTACTAGGTATTTCTGCTATTTGTCTTTTGTATTTCCCGTTCTAAAGAGGAATGTTATTGTATCACGCGCGTGAAGCCCTTCTTGCCACCGTGACCTGTGCATTTATTATCGTACATGTTTATGTTTACAAAGTGTGTTACTGCAGCTTACTACTTGTTTTCAGGCTTCTCTGTGCCTACTTAATCTTGCGCCTGCTCAATTCTATCTCTGGGTTAACCAGGGCGTATTTGAAAATTTATTATTTATCAGACCTCCGACGCGAAATTTGCTTATCTCCTCAGGGGCCCAGGGGGTGAAGGATGGGCCATACGCCGTATTATGTATAGGGTTAGGTGAGTTAGGTTCGCCTTTCGTATCTTATGAGGAAGAGTGGCCACAGAGAGATAGAGAAGGTTGACCTTAGTCATTAGCTAGGCCTTCGGGACGTCTGTCTTTTGTGCCCACTTTGCTTCCTTCTGATTTCATACTTCTACTGATTTTAGTTTCCTCTGTTCTTCCTCTTCTTTCCCGACTTGCTGTGTCCATGCTCGTTGATCCTGTGTGGGAACACCTTCGTGCATGGGTTNCCTTTTCCTCTCTTCGAAGAGCTTAGTACTTATTTAGGGAGGCTTAAATCTTCTTATAATACCTAATACCTTCGTGCATGGGTTCCACGTGTCTTTCCCTGCTGCAGTATGTTTGGGCATCACGCACCCAAGGGTCCCGAGTGTCTTCTCCGCAGGGAATGTAGCATCTGGCCGCAGTTCCTGCTGAGAAGGTTAGTTTTGTAGTTTGGTAGGTTCTCTATATTTACTTTCTGTCCCGCGAGGTGCACCGCCGATCGAGGTGACCGATTTTTTCTGCGGGGCTCTTACCTGGCCCGTGCGGAAGGCCACACCACAGAAGGGACCGTCCGCTCGGGCGCTTCTTCCTTCTTCTCTTTTCGTCCTTCATCTCTTGCCACCTGAGCACAACGTTGTGGTGCCGGCTGTAAGCCGAGTAAATTATCTTAGATCGCTATTGTCTAAGTTTCAGAAATAGCGGGACAATACTAATTTAATTCCACGTGTCTATAGGTCTCTTCCTTCTCCTGTCTCAGTACAACGTAGTACTGCTTCGGGAGGCCTAATCCATCTTATATAGGCTACCGTACCATATTGGCCTTGGCCCTG
The DNA here is from genome assembly GCA_001587735.2 of Parhyale hawaiensis. Lineage (NCBI taxonomy): Eukaryota > Metazoa > Arthropoda > Malacostraca > Amphipoda > Hyalidae > Parhyale > Parhyale hawaiensis. The sequence goes on along the minus strand of LQNS02000137.1, from coordinate 10,573,613 downwards.
AAGCGCGAGCAACCCTGTCCTACTACTATGTACTTGAAAATGTAATGGGCAACTTCATTTATTTGGAGTAGTATACAGCAGTATTCATTCAATAGCCTTCGGAATAATACGCTTCTGGTTTCTGGAAATTGTTTTTACTGCGGTGTTTTGCAATCAGCATTTCTGGGTTACCGGTGCTACACCGGTCGCAACTCGTGTCGCAATCATAACTCACATGATGACTGCAACACGGGTTACGGTAATGTAGGTCACTAATAAACCTCAGCTCGATTACGGTGCAGAAGCATATTCTTCTACATCCGAAACCACCCTCAAGCAATGGGATCCAGTGCAACATCTTGGATTGAGAATAGCTACCAGTTCAAAACTCCTGAACGAAGTCTACGTGCCGAAACGGGAATGATTCCCCTCAAATACGCCCAGCAATAAAAATGCCTAAACTACAATGCCAGACTGCGGGTGAATTTCAGCCACCCCCAGCGATGCAAAATTTTTAAAAACAATGGCTATCTTATCATTGAAAATACCTCAAGCTCCCGGGGGATTCTATCCACGAATAATAACAGTAGAAAATAATTTAGATATAGCACCGGAACTCTTTCTTCCGGAGTCCACAAACCCCAAACCCCCTTGGCTCATCCATTTATAGCCGTGTGTGAGAAACCTACCAAATCCCGAAAAAGGGACTTAGCCCTTCAAAACGTGAAGAATCTCTATCTTGATCATGCGAGATCCCATCAGCACTTCGCTAGTATCTACACCGACGGCTCTAGATGTAATGACGCAGTTGCATATGTTCGTGTACTGCATAAGCACGCTTGCCGTATACGAAGCGTAGCTTTTTCATTTACAGATGAGCTGTATGCAATTTATATTGCCTTACACTATGCTAATCAGCTGCTACATATGAGTGTAGTCATAGTGACTGACTCTCGGAGCGCAGTACAGAGCATTACCCAGTATAACCCAACTCACTCACTTGTTTTCCAAATCCAAAGACGGATCGTAACCAGCCCCAAGAAATTTTCTCACTGCTGGGTTCCCAGTCATTATGGAGTCCCGGGAAACGAACTAGCTGACCAAGCTGCAGAAACTGCTCTCAATGAGCCCCTAAATCGCACCCTAATCTCACGTAGTGACCACAAGTAGTGCTACGAGGAACTAGTTCGAGAGGCTTGGGAGTCGGAATGGACTACCAAAGATCCAGACAAACTTGAAGAAATTCAGCCATGGATATTTACCTCTCATAGCGCCCAAAGTGCCAACAGACGATGGGAAGTCTGTCTGGCGAGACTGCGCATGGGCCACTCCCACTGAACCCAGGCATATCTGATGAATGAAGATCCCCAACCAGATTGCCAACACTGTTAGGGCCAGTTCCCACCTCTCTCCTCGTCACGCGTTCACTCCCGAAAATTAACACGTGCCGTGAGTCAACTTCTTCTGTCGCTGTCCACACGTAGGAATGTCCTTCAGTCTAATGGATGACGCCGCGCGTTCACTTACGATCTCGTTTCTTTACATTTCGTGTTGGTTTGAAGTCATTCGTATCCCATAATCTTAATAGCCACAATTTGATTTTTCAAAATATTTATAGCCTGATACACCGATAAAAGAAAAAACAATATGCAGCAATCTGCTTCGTTGTGAAATCAAAGATGGCGTCACGCCGCATCTGTGTTCGTAGTTAAACATTTTCAGCTCTACTAGTTTTCTTGGGTTAAACGGGAATAGAGTGATTCTGATCGTTAAAGTGACTGAAAAAATAATTTTTGTCGACTTTTTCATGTTTTAAAAATGTTATAGAGGATTAATTCTGCATTTAAAGGTTCTGTTTACTGAACTTTAATTACGCCATGCGTTCAAAAATGCGATGTGCTTCATCCTTCCGTCTTCCGCATTTGCTGCAGCTGCTTCCATCAAATTAGCGCGCCGCGTCCATCGGTTTGACTGAACGCGTTACGATGATGGACGTGTGAACACCGCCTAATGTTCCCCTTACTATCAAGCACATTCTAGTAGCCTGCTCTCAATTCGACGTCCAATGCCGACATTACTTCGGCGCTCATGCTGACAATATCAAGGACTTTTTCACTAATAATCTAACGGCCTTCCAAGGCCCCTTATATTCCTTCGTCTCCAGCATTGACTTACTGTACTATCTTTGAATAACTGAAGACCTCAAACCGGTCATTAGAACCAACCCACACTGTCACATCTCCGGAAGACGCTGTTCAATCATACAACTCTATATATCACACTTGACTATACCTTCAATGCTAACGCCATTACTGGCGAATGAATAGATCGCTGTTATATCGTCCTCGCATCGAATACGGCGTGAAAACCCTGAAGATAATAATAACTAGAGCACTCTGAGAGCGCATACTTCCTCTAAGCAAGGCAACGGTAGAAAAAAATTCAAATTGGCTCTGAAACCATAATTTTTTCTTTATAAACTCCAAGATCTAATCGGTCGTGTCTTATGATAGTAAGAACAGTTTGTGCAATTTTCTTAAAGATCCGTTCATAACTTTTTGAGTTATACTGCTAACAAACGTTATGACAAACATGAGTCAAACGAACAAACCGATCTGCACCAAAATTTTATAATTTATGTCTTTCAACATTACTAACAACCCCTATAAATTTCATAAAGATCCATTCATTATTTTTTGATTTTTGAGTTATTGTGTTAACAACCATAAAATTGAAAACAGTGACAAACGAACCAACGGATTATTACCAAAATTCAGTCATTTACTCTTTGTTATATGCCTAACAACTCGTGTCAATTTCATAAAAATCCATCCATAACTTTGCGAGTTATGGCAATGAGAAAAATGAGACAGACAAACAAACTGATTGACGTTTCTTCACCAAAAGTTAATCATCTGTTCCTCATACCATACCTAACAATGCCTGTAAATTTCGTCCAAATCGGCTAAGAACTTATTGAGTTACCTTGGTGACAGACAGACAAACACGACGAAAACATAACCTCCTTGGCGGAGGTAATAATGTAGGTCACTAAGCACAAACGCCTATTTTGAATAAAAGGAGCGCTAAATTCATTCAATTACGCAACAAATAAACTCCGTACACAAGAATAAGTAAATCATCCCAGTTACTTGGAACTTATAAGACGAAATTTCAATTAAAGCGGAATTTCATTGTCTTTGAGCTTACACCGCACGTCGCTAGATGGCGCTCCGGCGCTCTCACAACCACTTTTTCTGGCTATGGTAACGTTTTTTCCTGGGTGCGGTAGCCTAGACTTGACGTGATTGCGACACACCCCAAATTGATGCCCTCTGGTGGATATTCCTTTGGGCCCCATCCTTGTCAGAATATTTTAGGCTGTACGCCCCATTCGATCCTGCGCTACGTTTCCGCTGGCCGCAGCGCCTGCTGACAAGATTATTTATAAGGTTAGGTAGGTTCTCTATGCTTCCTCTTCTGCTCCCTTAGGTGGGCCACCGATCGAGGTGGCTAATATAATCGGCGCAGCTAATACAAATTCCCGTGCGGAGGGCCACGGAATGGACCGCTGATACGAGTATCTTTGTTCTGTCTTCTCCTCTTGTCCATTTTTGTCTCTTCGAGATGCTTTGGGCCTTGTTCTTCTGCCCGTAGTAGCGCGCGTGGCCGACTTGAGAGAAATAAGATGTTGCTGAACACTTGGTCGTCCTTTGTGGTCGCCCCACGGTGGCCGTACCGAGCCTCACTGCTTGGATCATACTAGTGTGGGTGCGGTGATAAACCTACGAGAATGCTACACTTTGTTGTTGTGCTCTTTTGTTGTTCACGGTGATATACTTATNTGAACACTTGGTCGTCCTTGGTGGTCGCCCCACGGTGGCCGTACCGAGCCTCACTGCTTGGATCATACTAGTGTGGGTGCGGTGATAAACCTACGAGAATGCTACACTTTGTTGTTGTGCTCTTTTGTTGTTCACGATGATATACTTATTTGTTGCGTGCCCTCAGGGGTATATTCTGGCGGGCCCCATCCCTACCATAATATATCTGGGCCTTGCGAACCCAAGAGTCCCAAGTGCCTTTTCTACAGGGGATGTTGCATCTGGCCGCAGTTCCTGCTGACGAGGTTAGTTTTGTGAAGTTAGGTAGGTTCTCTAATTTTTACTTTATTAC
>LQNS02000137.1:10557403-10569439 GCA_001587735.2 Parhyale hawaiensis | reverse complement strand
TTTTACTTTATTACTTGAGTTGGGCTGTCAATCGAGATACCCGACCTAGTTCGTGGGACTTCTCTACTGCCTCTCGTGTGGTAAGCCTCAAATGGGGCCGTCCACTCCAGTGTCTTTTTCTATTCTTTGCGCCTTTTTCCCGCCAGTAACAGCGCACTGAGAGTACCGAGTTTTCCGGTAGAAATGCCGAGATAAAATATTCCTACTGATGAAAAGCGTTATATTTTTTTTTCAGTTGAGCTTCACTCTTGAAACGCCTCGCTGCGTTTAGGGTAGTAAAACCTTAAATCTAATAATAAAAGGTAGCCTCAGATCAGTTCACCTTTGAGATTCCATAAACTCTTGCCTGTTTGGTATGTGTATTTATAATGAATAGACAGTATTTTGTCGTAAGTGCGTTTGCACGCTTGCTAGATTTTTTTGACTTGCATCAATTGTACAACGATCCAGCGTACAGATTTGTAGTAAGTATTTATTTTGTCGTCAGCTCTGCTAGTCATTTAAAGGTGTTGATATTCTTTACCATAGATATACCCTTTGCATCTGGTTATATTTTGTTGAAATAGGTCTTCTATGTTTTCCTTCACTTTCTGCTGAACTTGTTCTGATACTCTGTGTTCTTTGGACTGAGGATTCCCCGTTTTTATATATAAACTTGTTAACAGTCTGTGTTATCGAGTTGGGAATTTGGGAGGCGTATCCGACTCCATCCATCCCAAAGTCTCCAACTCTTATCATTTCGATGTGTCCCTTCTTTTGTCTTTCTTGTAGTACCATACACCACTACGGTGGCTAAGAAGGTTCAATTTAGTAATTTAGCGTCTGTTCTCGTATAATATCGAGGCATGTCCGGTCAGAAACCTCTGGGCTCTGTTGCTGCGTACTGGAGGTGTAACGGAAACTTTATTGTCTGGTGAATAGTATCGGTCTTTACCATAGCTCTGTCCGGGGGTGGTAGCAGGGTTGCCCATGTGGTCGTCTGGGGCCGGAGCTTCTCTGACAGCTGCGGTGAAAGATCACGTTGTGCTACATAGGCAGGTTATGTATCTGTGCACGCTACTGTGGCAGCGAGCTGTCAGTATCCGCACTCACAGCCTCGTGTAACCTCCTTCAAGGATCGCAGCACCTGGCCACGTAGCTACCTCATTTTTTGCGCTACCTGTCTATGCCTCGCGCTCTTCCATACAAGCTCAAGTGTGTTCATGCTTTAACTACGTGACTATGTGGTGACGCGTCTGGCTGGTAGTCGAGTATTTTTTAATTTTACTGAGTCGTAAAGAGAAATAAATTTTTCTCTACAAGTGCAGTACTTACACTTAAGATGGAAATTTCCAGTGGAGCGCCGATAATCACGTAATGCGCGGTCCAATAATCTAAATCTTTAACTGGGGTCCTGTTATCGTAGTGTATAGGCAGTCGCTTCAAAGAATTGTTTCGTTGCTATTTCCCTTTTCTTTTCCTTACGGAGGTTTTTTTAACAACTATGGCTCTATTTAAAATTTTGCGTCCCTGAATATGAATTTGCAATTGTAGCTGCTTTTACCGTCTTCTAGGTTAAGATTTTACTGAAAGATGCTCTTAGATTTTCTGCAGCAAGTGTGATGTTCGTCACCGAATGCACGGATGGCGAGGCACTTCATAGACTATGTGCTACTGGGGACAATCTACGAACCGTAATTATTGGTATTTCGCTCATTAAAGCTATCAAAGTGGGGAGGTACTTCTTCCTTATTTATTAATATTAGTGACAGATTGCGCTAGGAACCCCTACTTCATGCACTACGTAGCTACGAGGTATTTCCCACTGGGAAAATTTTTCTTGCTCGTATACCTAAGTAGTGTGAGTATCAGTAGTGGCAGCACATCGAAATGATGATCACATAAACTCGTGTGCGATATTTTAATTGTTGAAATTTTAGAAGGGGCAGTGTGGTGATTTCAGTGTTTTGCGCTTATGAGGTTTCTATTATTAATGAGGCCTCAATTTTCTCAGGTACGGTTTAATGGCGGAAGAAAACACATGTAGCGCGTAGGGGAAACAATATTTAGAAGCTCTCTTTGTGCTGTTAAGTTCCGGTTATGCTTCACTTGCATCTGCACATTGTGCCATACGAGATACATTTGGTGCCAATTCCCTGTAGTTGAGTAAATACGTACCGTAAATCAAAAGGTGAGCGCCATAAGCATAATGTTAAGCGACAGCCTTTAGTACAGAGAGAGGTTAGAGAGCGTTGGTGTATGTGGAGCAGGAGACAAGTGACTAATTTCTGTACGAATCTTAATCTTACGGGGACCCGTGGAATTGATAATCGTGTACTCTTCGTACAAGAAGCCGATGCTGTAGGCGGTACTTACAGAGTTAATAATAAGAGTGTGCAGTTTAGCTTCGTTCATCCCATGTTATGGGGAGCAGCGCCCTCCAGGAAGACCCTATTGTTTACCCTAGCTAGGGCTTCAGAACGCCTTTTCTGGGCCTTACGCCGCAGTAGCGGCAGCTTAGAAAATGCTGAAGCTGCGTTGAAGGTCGAGAGATCAAATACTACTCACGAAGGCGAGCTCTGGCGGAGCTTGATGTGCTCACTCAGCGTTTGATGTCTGCAAAGCTGTTGCAGGGCAGGCGGATCCTCAGCAGAATTGGGCGCAGATCGTCGCACAAGAATCTTCCACCGATTTTGCCGTAGCTGTTAATGATCTGTGGTGGACTGCAGCCCTACACTCCTGGGTCCTCTATCTACTGCCCGAACCTGTGTGTAGATTTTCCAGTGGAAGGTGTGGTTAAACAGACTTCACCTTTCCCTTTTTACCCACTTTCTTTCTCTTACTGGTCGTACTTAATTCTGTGCTTCCCGACTAGCTGTTCTCATGCGCGTTGATCCTGTGTGGGAACACCCTCGTGCATACGTTCCACGTTTCTATCGACATACTCTATGGCCTTTATTTCTCCTTCTGTCAGGTCGCCTCGTTATGGAGCCGAAGGCTTGAGTTATTCAATGTAATAATAATTATGTTGTATCCAATCATGTTTACCAAGTGATCCCCATACACTTGTGCTGCACAAAATGATTCACTCCACTCTTATTGTAAGGTGTATTATCTAATTTATTTAGTCTGTATGTTTCCCTTGATTTTCGCAAGTCAGTCGTTCTCTTATCAGATAAGGTCGTAGTTATCTACTAACGTATCTGCTACCGTGGACTACATTCACTACATTAATCTATTGTAACAGAAATGAGCATTTGATGCTATCCAGCTTTGTGTTTTTTTTTTCGTTGTCCTAGAATTGTGACATTTTATTAAGAACCACCCGCAAGTAAATTTTGAGTACAGGCTAAAACTTTTGCTTACGTTTTGGTACACTCATAGTCAAGTGGCATATATTTTATAGAATGCTTGGGAAGATGGCATGAGTTACAAGATTGATGCTGATATACTGAACTTAATGATGTACTTAGGTTAATTAGAGTTCCAGTAGGTCTACTTATNGGTACACTCATAGTCAAGTGGCATATATTTTATAGAATGCTTGGGAAGATGGCATGAGTTACAAGATTGATGCTGATATACTGAACTTAATGATGTACTTAGGTTAATTAGAGTTCCAGTAGGTCTACTTATGATCCCTCGTTGAGTGGTATTGTTCCCTCCTGCGAGACGTTTTGTGCCAAACTCCCTGCACCCCGGATGCTTCTGATACGCTGCTAAGCTTATTAGTGGTTCAGCAAATTAGCATCATTATGTTGTGTAGCACATCTGTCTTACGGCTATAGGTTTCCACTATTCGGCGCTCATTCAAAACATAAGGGCTTCAGCGCAGGCGTAGCGTTCAGCTTTATATTTTGGGTGGGAGCCGACACTCTCGGGGCCCCAGCCCCTTTTCATGTAGATATAGTGACTCCTCTTGTCACGCTTCAACCCTTCTGTGACTTATTGCAGTGAGCTGTCATACAATATTGTTCTGCTTATATTAGATTATTCCGGTAGACATAAGTCTTGTATCATTTTTGTCAATCATTGGTGGTACTCGAATCTTTTGCTACTTTTTACTGTACTGTTTGAATTTGCGTGTTCGCTTGTGCCAGCGAAATATCTTTCTCATACTACTCATTTAAACTGGGAAAATTATTCTGATCATTATCTCCGAATCGGAATGCCCATTTTCTTGTCGTGTTCTCCGTATTTGGCCTTTTGTGTTTGTACTCCACTCTGATCCCGAGTAATTTTGTGTATGCTATAGAAAATATTTCTGGTTGTACATCGTTAATGCTTAGTAAAAGAATAATTGGCCAAGCTTTTAAACTGGCGGGCTGAGCTGTTAAACACCTAGCTTCTTCCTTCAACCCTTTCGGTACTGACGGTATCTCCAGATGCCACATCAAAGTTTTGATTATTAAAACCTGCGCGTTGTGTCTCGCTCTGGAAATTTGAACAACATATTTATAAACCAGTCAGAAGTCCGTGCTAATAGTTTATTTGCGACTGAAGCAATATGTAGGTGAGCTCAAGTGACTACAATGAGGGTGTCTTCTATGACCTTCTTTGAGAACCTCATAGCAAGAGCAGAGCCTTCGTGCAGAAAGGGTTAATTGTCGAGATCGATAATGGTAGCTGGAGGTACTAGCAAAAGCCAGTGGGTTGAACAGTTGCTCGACTTAGCTAAATAAGGGAAGCGACTGGCACTTTTGCCTTTTCTTTCACTTTTTGATGAAAGAGAAGAAGGCAATGCGAGCGACGGATAGATAGAATCTCTACTGCTTCTTCAATACTTAAGCTTACCGTTTCACTTTTAAACCTTTACCGGGCAATTAATAAAAAAAAAAATGCTTTCTTAGGAATAGCATTATACAGGTGACCATATATGGTCACTTCTTCGATATGTAGTTACACTTACGCTTGCGAGCATTGCACTTCTTACTGCCAAGTAAAAGTAGGTATTCAGTCCCTGCCCCCCGATTTCTCTTGTTTTTACGGTGCCGGTTGGATACTTTGGTGCGTCTTCTGAGTTGTATTTAAAGTAAGAGTAGGTATTAACTATAAAGCTCCGCAGTGAGCGCTCTATCTCTACATTCTCGCAATAGAACGAACGCTCCGTTGAATTTCAGTGTACGAAAATGTATTAAGCTGTCAAGAATTCCAAGCTGTTAAAAAACTTAGGGAGTTTTATTTACGATATTGTGCAGTACAAGTTGTTTAACTAAAGCTATTGATGTATATTCCATATAAAGCTTTGGGACTGTTGAGCCCTCAGGGGCATATTCTGGCGGGCCCTTTCCCTGCTATAATATGCATGGGCATTACGCACCCAAGGGTCCCCAGTTTTGTCTCCGCAGGGGATATAGCATCTGGCCGCAGTTCCTGCTGAGAAGGTTATTTTTGGAGAGTTGGGTAGGTTCTCTATATATCCCCTTCTGTTCCGCGAGGTGGGCCGCCGAATGGTGATAAGCGACCCATCCCATGGGACTCCTATCTGCTCGCATGTGGGGGCCACGGAAGGGACCCCCCGCACGAGTGTTCGCTTTCCTGTGTCTTCTTTTCTTTTCCTGCGCCTCATGGCTGAGCGATTACGTTCGGCCGACCGGTGTAGGGTTAGAAATGCTCGCGCCTTATTTCCTGCCAGACATGGTGCACCTGGCCGAGATTGTACTAAAAGAGCTCATCTGAGTTAGACTCAACTTCTAAACTATATTATACAAAATTGGATCGCTGTTATATAGTCTTCATATCTAATATGGCGGGGAACCAAACCTCCATTATAATAATAATGTGGGACTGTTGAAACCCCTTTTTGTGTTTCTATTTATTAAGTTGTGTCAACGACAGGTGCAACCTACTCTCTTAAAAATTGCCGTTACTTGTCATTTTGCTTCTTAATACGTTCTCATTGTTGTTGGATATTTAGAGGCTATAAATAAAATGAATTCCCTGCGTTAGCACGGCATTGTGTTAGACAATTTCATTTTTGGTAAAATTAAGTTCTCAGTTGTTCAGTATTTCTGTGTCTCATTGTAACGTTGTCCAAAGTTTTGCACTGCCCAGTTATTCTCGAACTTAATTCGGTAGGTTAGCCTTGTACCCTAGAGTCTCATAGTTGACCCCGCAGGTGATGTTACCTTCTGTACCGTTAGTTGCGTGCAGCATACGGCTACGTAAATTGCACAGACGTCAAACTATCCATTCCAGTTGCGTTCATTTCGGCACAAACATGTGTTTGCCATCCAAGTCTTCACTAACATAGTAAAGAACTTCCTCGAAGTTTGCTATGAGTTCGAATTTAACTTTAGCACACTTACAATAGGTAAAGTGTTTCCTCTACTTACTCATAGAAATATATAGTTAGTGCCCAATGTAAAGTATTTAAAAAGACTTCGAGGTCCTGATACACATTCTTGCACTCGCTCACTACAACTATGGTCACATCGTATCTCTTCTACTGTTGCAGAAAGTACGATCGTAGTCTGACGGACAGTTTGGCGGTTGTGCGACTTTTGTTGACTCTGTGCAGACGACTGTATCTATCTCACAACCCACTCGGATACGTAACAATAATCTGCCTGCTCAATCACTTTAGAAACCAGCAGTCTTGTAGTAGTGATAGAAATAACCACTTGTGAGAATAATGACCTTGAGTACTAGATATAACTATCGAATCGCAGGACTTGGCGATCTTCGAGTCCTAGTTTAAACGAATTTATGTATTAGCAATATAATTTCTCAACCAATCACCTCGTCTGCATGTGATAGTGGCGGATCCCGTGTTTACTCAAATCCCCCACAACTCGAGGCCTGTTTATGAGGCGGGGCCTGTGCAGCGGTCACTGATTTAATACTAGCTTTGATTATGTTACAGCAGCTACGAAAAGGATTCCTAAATAGTAGGCAAGTGTCTGACTTAAGAGCACAGGCGCCGCCTTTCAAACCGGCTTCTACCTTTTAGCGGGCAAGTGCCACTCCTGTGCTATACAGATTACTTTAATACAAAGCGTTTGGCAGCTATATTATGCGTATAAGAAATGCTGGTTAGACATGTCGAGCAGCTGGCACTGTAACACCTTCACACCTAAACTTACCATACACACCGCTTGGCTACGCTGAAACTATAATCTAAAGCTAGATTGAAATTGGAATTTCGACAGATTAGGAGATCCCAATAGAAGCCACTGTACAAGTCAAGCACGTGGGCTGGTGTTTTTGTTGGCGCAACACTTGAAAGTAGCCGGACACTTTGCATGTGAAGGTCCACAGATTCTTTCACCACTTCAGATATGAAATCTGGATTTTTTTTTTGTATCTACGTAGGACTAGAACATTTTAACTGCCTATCGCGCTTAGAAAATCGCTGAAAGATACATATCAAATGAAACCTCATTTGAGTGATACAGTGGCCAACTGTTAATACAAGCGTCAGAGGTTCAGTGTCTTCAGATTATCAAACTCAATTTAGTCTTCAATCAAATTTAATTTTTAGCGAACTTTGTTCGTCTAAGATACTAGTTTTTCGTTAAGGAACATGACAAAACTAATCTTTTTCACGGCGCTTTATCTAGATCTAGTTCTGTTATCAACTAGAGCACCCTGAGCGCGCATATATTCCGCCAAGCAAGGCAATGGTTACGAGAAATTAAAATTGGTTCTGAAACTATGATTTTCTTTGTATCAACACCAAAATCAAGTAAGTTGTACCTTTCAATAGTGTTGACAACATCAGTAGTTTTTTGGAAGATCCGTTCTCAACTTTTTTGGTTAATCTGCTAACAAGCATTATAACAAACAGGAGTCAAACGAACAAACCGATTTGCACCAAAATTGATTATTTCTGCCTTTCAACGTAACATTGCTAACAACTCTTATCAATTTCATAAAGATCCATTCATTATTTTTTGAGTTACTGTGCTACCAAGCATAAAATTAAAAACGGTGACAAGCGAACAAACTGATCGTTAGAAAAATTTGGCCATTTACTCTTCATAACACAGTATACCTAACAACTGATGTGAATTTCATAAAAATCCGTCCTAAACTTTTGAGTTATAGCATTGAGAAAAATGAGGCAGACAAACAAACGGTTGGACGGAGCTTCACCAGAAGTTAATCACCTGTTTCTCTTACCATACCTAACAATCCATGCAAATTAAGTCAAAATCGGTCCGTAACTTATTGAGTTATTTTGATGACAGACAGACAAACCCGACGAAAACATAAGATCCTTGGCGGAGTAGCTATCGTCTCTACGTGGCCAAGCGGTGACGCGTGTAACTTATCTTGTACAGCTACTATAAACTTCCAGTTTTAGAAACGCTTAAGTAGCGCTCTTGTGGCACGAGCAAGCCATAGAACTCTTATTCGCGGTTCTTCAACTGTCCTCAGAGATATTAAAAGGAACAACACGGGTGATGCCTTGATGTACGAACGGTCTTTTGTTTAGGAGGCCTTGGTGTAGTCCCAGCTGGTCGCAAACTGTAGACTTTCAGTAGTCTACCTACAGTGCGTCACATGTGTGTTTACCTTCTACTTAAATACTGAAACTTGAAACAATCCTATACAGTATAATAGAACTTTATCTGTACCAACTCGTTTCATTTATGAACCTTGGGAAGAAAGAAAAAATCGCATTTGACAAGAACTATATTAGCAACAGTACTAACGCAAAAGGAACACTTGACTAATTCACTGATAAATAACACGACAACGCAAGCAAAAAATGGTTCATCCGCTATACAAAAAAAAAAGTTTAAGTCAACGGAAGTAAACTAATACATTTACATACTTTGTGCCTCCACTTTCACAGACGGTCTACAGGTGGCACGCTACCTGTTCTCAGGGTCGGACTGGCCGAGAAACTTCACCAACAATATCTTATACAAACGACATTGCATCCATGATCATGCATTAATCTTTGACCAATCTGAGGCTTGTTCACCGGTGTACTGACGTGGCTAAAGGAGATCACTCCAAATATTTTACAGAAGTCTCACTCCTCTAAGATCTATTGTCCCTCGGAGGTTTCTGCTTACTTTAAGACATGAGTGGGCAAACCATGACTCAGGGGCCACATGGCCTTCTAGAGATTTAGATATAGGCCGGGCCAGCACCCGCTGCATATACATCAAACATAGCTCAAAGAGGCCGGGTTGTTAGTCCCGATGTCTCTTTGGGAATGGGCCTCTTCATTCGTCTACTGCCGCCGATCTAATCTAAACATAACAAAGACACAAAATACAGTGTTAATAATTATGCTCAGTTTTAGTGGGAACAGCGTTGTTGATCACGATTTTTTTTCCCAGTGCATCGAAGTCTGCCAGAAAAATACCCGAGAGGGCAACTAATACTACTACTACTCACAGTTTTTATCAGTTTTAGCAATTAGATTGAGCTTCGCACTAGTGTGGAAGGTCTCTGGTCGGCCCCACACGCGAAAAGGGACGAAGTCCGGCGAGATGGGTCATTAACCACAATCGGCGAGTAACCTCGTGCAGCAGAAGGGCAAATTCAGACAACCTACCAACACCTACCTAGCTTTACAAACTAACCTTAACAGCTGGATCGGCGATGTGATGCAACATCCCCTGCGGTAAGTCACTGGCGGACGACCCTTGGGGGTACGAAGCCTATATTCTGACAGGTAGCTATAGGGTCCGGCAGAATAATAAGTAGTAGAAGTGTGGTAAGTTTGCTAGTGCAGCGGTTCTAAGTCGCATCACGCCGAACGTCGTTTATATATTCCTTCTCTACAATATGCAATGCTTAAGAGCATGTTTTTCTGTTGTTAGAAGGCGGAAGTCCTCGAACGGAGGTGATAACTCAATGCTATAAAACATTAACGGGTAGCAAACAGGACTATATTAGATCAAAAGTATGACATTCAGAGAATAATAATAAACCATTACATTATTATTATTATATAGGTATTGTCCCGTTATTTCTGAAACTTAGACAATCAATAGCGATCTAAGATGATTTACTCGGCTTACAGCCGGAACCACAACGTTGTGCTCAGGTGGCAAGAGATGAAGGACGAAAAGAGAAGAAGAAAGAAGCGCCCGTGCGGACGGTCCCNAATCAATAGCGATCTAAGATGATTTACTCGGCTTACAGCCGGAACCACAACGTTGTGCTCAGGTGGCAAGAGATGAAGGACGAAAAGAGAAGAAGACAGAAGAAAAAAAAGCGCCCGTGCGGACGGTCCCTTCTGTGGTCCTCCGCACGGGCAAGGTAAGAGCCCCGCAGCAAAAGTCGGTCACCTCGATCGGCGGCCCACCTCGCGGCACAGAAAGGAAATAGAGAGAACCTACCTAACTCTACAAAACTAACCTTCTCAGCAGGAACTTCGGCCATTGCATTTTTCATAAGGATAATGTGTCCAATATATCAAGGGCATAGCGCCCTCAAGTAGTCATTCTCGAAGACTCTCGAGGGCATGCGAGATACAATCAAGGCACCAACATGAAAATTGTGCAATGCACGAATATTTTATACTTTGTTAAGGATGCTGCATTGTGACGGACGGAGGTTATCAAAGTTAGCGCAAGGAGAATCTCTGGGCATTCCCACTATATACTCGGTGGCACCAGCTGCGCCTCGGAGGTGTGAGAAACTGTCCCCTCTAGCACTGGAAACCTTTGGGCCAGCCAGTACGCACTGCGAGGTCAGTGGCACCATCAAGTAGGTCGGCCACGGCAATGCTACCTCAGAGCGCCCATTGCGGCACTTAAGGTAGAACATGGAAGTGAGAAAGAGACTCTAGCTCGACCATCCGAATAAAAGAGTAAGCAATGAAGACGCACCTTATTATTATAAACTTTGTTTAACCTCCGTAGCCGCAACTCAGCCGTTCCAACAGAGACGAGTTTGTAGTATTTAAATATCTACCACATAATATGTCGCGTGGCCTACGTGCGCTACTACGGGCTAGAAACAAGGCGCAACGCATATTTAGTAGGAGATACTCGAGAGGTCGGCCTCTTTCACAGCTTTCCACAAGAGAGAGATGAGAGATGTCCCGCAGACTAGGTGCACTATCTCGATCGACAGCCCAATTCGCAGAACAGAAAAGGAAATAGAGAACCTACCTAACTTTACAAAACTAACCTCGTCAGCAGAAACTGCGGCCAGATGATACATCTCCTGCGGAAAAAGGTTTCGCCCCTGGGGTCGTAAGGCCCTTATACATTATGACAGGGATAAGGCCCGTCATATTATACCCGTGAGGGCAGAAGACGCACCTTCCATACAGTGAACAAAATACATAAGAAGTGCGGCCAGGTGCAACGTCCACTACATAAAGACACTGGGGTGACGTGGGTACACCAGGCGAGTACAGATACTGACAAGGACATTGACAATCTAACTACTTAAAGGTATTTATCTGCACGATAAAGAAATCTTCCAGGTATAAAACATCCATCAGAAGAAAAAGATCTCCCCAGGTACAGAGTCACAGAACGAAGTGTTACATCATTGTATGTATACTGTATGCAACTCCATTCAAGACAACAACCAATTATTAATGCTAGATACCGAAAAGATGACCCCTCTCTTCTGAGGGTGCAACACCCTAAGTTATATTAGTAGAAAATTTAGAAGCCATACTGGAAATGCTCGTTAGTTAAAAAGTATATCTAAAGTTTGGGCATCCGTATCGATAACAAGCTGATTCGAAAAGGAAGGAACAAGGGAATGTAGAAGGTTTATGGAAATACGCAAACCGCAAATGGTCTGGTCATAAAAGTATGCAAACAGTAACTAGTTCGGCGCTACTTCATGTAAACAAGTCACTGAAGAAGTGGCAGAACAACTAAAAGAACAAAAGTGTGAAAATAAAAAAAAAAGAGAGAAAGAGGCAAGGAGAGCGCAAGCTCGACCTCACACGACATTTACCTAATAAACTTTTACTACGTTGCAAAGGTTGTAGTAGTAGTAGAAGTTTTTACTAGCGCTTCAGTGGCACACTGCCTATATCGCGCCGAACTATTCCTGTGTTTAAGCACAGGCTCGTGCGCCGACTAGGGCGCGTTTTAAATTGTCAATGATTTTTGTCTCGGC